>JAVTVY010049860.1:0-22235 GCA_036873755.1 Hanleya hanleyi | reverse complement strand
ATATATAATACTGTTGTTAGGAACCGTTATTTTGACCGTATTAGTGCAAATCGTGATACAGACTGATCATTAAAGCTTTGGAAATTTTTCAGCTAATTGGCTTGATTTACACTTCCTTACACAATCCCATAGTATTTCAAAGCCCCTTCTGCACAGTATCTTTTTTTTATCCCTTGATAATCTGTGCCTGAAGCAGCATTTCTAATATTTGTAGAGAGTTCCTCATGGGATTACACCTCAAATAACGGAGTATAATTCCATACAATGTGTTCAATTCAATTACGATGACGGTCTCCAGTACGGTAGGTCATTCATAAACTGGAGTTCAGTGATCGGATTGTGGTCGGTTCGATTTAATATCGATGTATACAACCCAATGTACCTAGATGGATTGCAGGCGTCAGATCCGACATTCAATATTCAGCCGTCGTTTACAAAAGAATTTCCGCGTCAATAATCGAAATCTTTTTCTCGTACAACAGTTAACACGAATTCCACATATACATGAACTAACAATTATACTATACCAGCATTATGTCTTACCAGCATTATTGAACACTGGTGATCGGTTTCAAGGGACGCCGAGGGAAGTTTTCCTGTAGAGTCGTATGGTTGCTCTTTAGTCACCAGACGTCGTCAATTTTTTCCACCTCTTGCATATCGCTCCAATTCAAGAAAGTATGTGGCTTGTATTTCAATTGTATGCTTGCTCGAATTACGATACATCTACAAATTCGTTCGATGTCCTAACATATCAAATGTTTGTTTATTCAAATGCGACGATACAATATAGAAATAAGTGGACACCTCATAGGATAGCAATTAAATATCAGTTATGGCTTCATCTCGCCTGGGACTAGTATACTCTATCCCTGATTTCGCTGAGAATGAAGAACAATTTGTCCGCTTCTAAATACTTCATAAACTTCTCATTGTTTGTACTAACCGTTCACTCCTCTGTTGTTTGTTTATCCTTTGGATTTACCTTGGAATACAGCAGTATTCTAAATCTTAGGGATATACTATTTTTATTTATAGACATGCTCTAAATCCATCTGCCAATAATGTAACAAAAGACACCTGTTTCAGAATAAAGCATACGTGGCAGTAGCCATACAAGTAATGATGTGATATCTTGGGTTGAGCGTCAAGTGGGACTATAGAAATGCGTGTGCACAGCAAACGGGGGATTTTCACGCTCAAAATATTACGTGGGCAGTCGTGTCTAACGATTTGTTTATATCACAGTTCTGACACTAATAAGTTACAATCATTTACTCGCGTTTTTTTTCATTGAGTTGAAGAGTAAAATCATTCGAAGCTATCGGCGTTGGCGTTGAAAATGGGATCAACGCACAAACAATATCTTCGAAGGCAAGTTTTGCGACAGAAGTTGACAGAAATCATCCATAAACACGGATCTTGAACTCTGGAGAACATAATGACTGCCCACGCCATATTTTGAGCGTAAATAGACCCTTCGTCCGGCGAAAGGGAACTGGCTATAGCAATTCGTCATTTTGTCCCATCTGGCGCTGCTTCCTTGCTACGGCTAGTCTGATATGACACCATAACTTGGGTGGATTTCTCCATCTAAACAAACCATTGCTCACTGCCTCTCAAAATTACCCGAAGGTTAGTGCAAATTCTTCTGAGAAAGTCAGTCGTTGATGGATATTCTGGCGACAGCTACTGTCTGTCCCAGATAATATATCCGACACATCTCGTCTGATTTACCAAAAAATAAAGATGGTTATAATCTGAAACTCACTCGTGTGGTCAAACATGAATTGACCAATATTTCTACCAAGTATGGTCGCCCGACAACAAGTAAAAGTGTTCAGGAGGAGAAATTGTTTTTGACATAGGCACTTCCCGGGTTGATCTAGCGACGTGCGCCATGTTGCTTGGATGAGTCCAAAGCAACGGAGGGATGTAAGGATGTCCGGTACACATCAAGGGAGGTAGTCCAAATATACAATTTGACTCGGATATTCTTATTTCAAATTAAAGTATTTATTTAAATGGCTCCGACCATCATTGTTGCTTTTTATTAATGCAGAGGAGAGTTTCTTCCCTTGGAATGTCAAGTGGTTTCCACTGACAACAGCGGGCTTAACTTCCAATCACCCCTATGACGTTTCACCAGCATTGGACTGACCCACAATGGCGCTGAATTTTAACCCAGGCATTTGACACGGTAAAACAAACAATCTTCCTGATGACCACTTTTACTTGTTGTCGGGAGACCATACTTGGAAGAAAAATTGGTCAATTCATGATTGACCACATGAGTAAGTTTCAGATTATAACCATCTTTATTTTTTGATAAATCAGACGAGACGTCGCGGATATATTATCTGGGACAGACAGTAGATGCGTATCAGAAGGGTTGTAATCCCTTATCGGTAATACCTTCATCACGAACAACGAATAGGTGATCATGTAAAATGTAGAATCATAGATAAATCAATGAAATTACGTCTGGAGTAGGAAACATTCCGACGAGCAATTTGATAGGAGCCGTTTCCGAGTCTCGAGGTTACTATTGATGCACTGTTCTGCGTGTGTGCCTCTATCAGTCACGGTAAGCTGAGGTGAGACTGCAAATCTTATTGGTCATTTCAGTCATATCGAAGCTGCCGTTTACGGATCATTCATTTGGCCAGAATTTCCAGATATGCATTCATTTCATGTTCAACTATTTCCTAGTTTAGTTAACCTCAAATATGTCTCTAATACCGAGATGAAAATATCAAAACAGTTTCCGACGATGAGTACTTAGCCGTAAACATTTACTAGACTTCAATATCATTTATTGCCTGAATCTGATTTGATGAAATGATTTTTCAGTCTCCGTCATAGAAAGTCGTTGATTAAGGGTATTTTTCTGATCAGGCAATAGGCTGCAAATAACAGTTGGCCGTAAATAATCTTCCATTGGTTAAACCGTTCTAGCTTGATATTAGATCTAATATACGTCCATGTATTTATTTTATAATGATTCTCAACATCAAACGAATATTGGGTTGGTCTGAGGCCATGTCTTCGAAGTATGTCTTGGTAGTTTTTCTCTGTCAACATAAATCGATTCATTTCTATATCTCCACTATATCTTAAAAAAAGATTGAAGGAGCAGCTGCTTCTATAGCTGTTCGTTTATATGTATCCACAATCAAAGACATGATTTCTCCACGAGACAAGACAAAGAACGACGTATCTTCAAACAATCACCGCGTCAATAATTAAAACATCTGACAATAATCTAATCAAATCATGTTCACTACATATGTTGTTTTATTGGAATAATTGCCAACCACTTTTTTTAAGCATAACAACATTAGTCAAGGAATGCAACTTTCCATTGACGATGGAAAATAGTACTATATTTATGTTCTAATTCGTTCTACTCAAACGAGCACAAATTAATTATCATTTCAACACTTGCTTTTATTCACAATAGAGCAGCCGGGACCCAGTAGCTCGGCTACTTCGAAAAGACAAAGAAAGGCTAAAATAGAAAGCGGAAAACTACGTTTTATTACAAACCTAGACTCAAGGTAACAGATAGTTCAAAGATCGTCTTCGGCGTTTTCCGACCGCCACCTGCCGTGCCTTTTAAAGAGCCTAACGGGAACGCCCGCATTAGCGACAGCGCCGCCGGAACGTGAACTATGAACATAAAAGAGCTTTGCATTTAAGCCAAGAGTTTTAAACTTCGCCAGCATGATTTCACTCGTCCTTGAATACGACAGGGGTCCAGAATTACGTAACTTATTTACGTTCAAGGATTTAAAGGAAGTTAACTGTCTGAAAATGAAGCAGTCCGAGTCCTCCGGAATAGAAGCAGCCTTCAGATATCTCTCTAACATACGACAGGGACAAGTATCACTGAAGGTTCGCGCTAGAACAACGAAATTACCCTCTCTGAATAGATCAGGTTTACTTTTCTCAATAAATAATGAAACGTGATCCTCGTGAAATACAACGTTAGAACGTTTCAAACCGCAAAGCTGTGAATATTTAAAAAAACCCGCGAAAGCTGCCGTGTGCACCATAGCCATACAAAACATTATGGCCATAATAAACTATCCATACATAACATCCGGCCAAAATGTCACAGACACATTTAGAAATAGGCATGGCAACGACGGAGTTACCTTGATACTGAGGGCCGTCTGTTCCACTGTCCTACAAAACAAACAATGGCCAAATCTAATTGAATTCATGACAACAATAGCACGGCCAAATCGCATATAGCGAGCAGTATTCGGCATAAAATATAGGAAATGGTGATGGCGGAGTTACCTTGATACTGAGGGCCGTCTATCTCATTGTCCTACAAATTCTTCATGGCCATCAAACGATAATGCATACAGAAATAATACAGAGCTGTTTATTTGTGTAATCACCTAGTACTGAATCTATCGAAATGTTTAGTTATTTATTCATTTGTTTATCTATTTACTCACTTAATTATATATTGCTATTCATATTATGTGACTGACGGTCGGGGCGTGCCTGTTGTTGGGAGGAAGATAAATCAAATTATTGCATCGAAAAACAATAGAAAACAAGAATGACTACAAGCCTTCTATTTCATATGATACAGGCACACCGAAGACCACAGACGAGTTGGACAAGACCTGAAACAGAAGACGGATGACGATTACAAGAATACCAACAGCGCCTTGAGTGACAACGCCGCATAGCAAGAACGCCCAGAATCAGAATACTCGACCCTAGACCACACCGGACACGCTACCCCTTAGATGTTACCGAACTGACGCCTCAACACAGAATATGATCCTTTGACTTTCACGCAATATAGGACGTAGACCTGCCGTTCTGTACCCCACTACACACTCCAAGCAATTGTTACAGGCACAGATTTCTGGAAGGACCCACCCTGTTCCCAAGGGCGTCGTTAGGGAAGTCGCCTCGAAGAATGCTGAAGACGCCCTGGTTCTCCCAGTTTTTTTCTGGACGGCTTTGTGCGTACTATGGGGTACCGAGACAAAGGAATCATCCACGCGATTATAACAAATATTTTCCAGTATAAAAACCAATAACAGACTTAACGACTTGTACATAGCGACTCTTCTCTACTAGTATTTATATTTCCTCATTGTTATTGTTATTCATTATTTAATTATTTATTTTAATATCTAGCGCTGCAAAAGATCTTAAATTAACTAAGAAATGTACCGTGAAATTTAAATAAAACATTGAGTTGATGGGCCGCGAAATCCGTATGGGAAGCGGCCCTTAAACTACAATTTCAATCAATCAATACAAGGCACATAGTCACAACACGCAGATCGTCCAACTTTGAATCTGCATGAGCGAATCTAGCAACTAAATCCTGCAAAATCTGTAAAGTAATTGGCTCTTTCTTAACGACATGCCTTCCAATAATACGAAGGGCCGCGTCCCTAACCAAACGTACAAACTTCGTGCTGCAAGGGTTATCCACAGACGCTAAGTCGTGCGCCCAACTAATACTATAGGACGCATCTTCAATTGTTGTAGCAGAACTCCCAGATTCAACTAAAGAAAGTATATACAGTGCAACAAATGATTCTGCTGCCGAAAAACATTCAATTCTATTTCCTGAACACCATTGAGCCCAGTGTTGATAGCCTCTGGAATATTTCATGACGGTAGTGTCTGCTCTACTATGAAGAACGAAACTTGGAAGATCACGCGCCAGCTGAGCTAAAGTTGGATGATTGGAATGCCTATTTACTTCCACCCAAATGCCAGATTTGAAAACACATGTAAACAGAAATAAACAGATAATAAAAGAATTGAGTAAATAAAGTGCTTGTTTATTATTATTATAACGTCAACTGTCAAGGAAAAAGGACAATTCCAACAGAACGGAATTTATGTTGTATACAGGAAAACATGTCCTGTTATTACTTGTCAGTGTGGAATACACCTATTGCATAATACACCCAACCAAGTCTACACACCCGCCACTCAGCGATCATCAATATTGATGAAGAATTAAGTTATTGATCGTCATGAATGATCACAATTCGGTATTCATAATTGCATAAACGCCAATCGACTTCCAGCTGTCATTAGACTGCCACAATCCAAATAAGCCAAACGACGAACTGCCGCGATTTGAACACGCAAAACCAATACTATAGGTCATTCGGCTATATGATGCCATCCAGCTATACCATGCCATTCGGCTATATCATGTCATTCGACTAAAGCCGAATGGCGTGGTGTAGCCGAATGGCACGATAGTTATAAATTACACATAACTACATTTAACACAATGCTATTCTATGGATAACAACTTCTTTATTGCTGTGGAGCTGACGTTTCGTTGGAGATACTTCCAACTTTTTCAAAGCTAATGATCTACATTGATTGATTGATTGAAATTGTAGTTTAAGGGCCGCTTCCCATACGGATTTCGCGGCCCATCAACTCAATGTTTTATTTAAATTTCACGGTACATTTCTTTGTTAATTTGAGATCTTTTGCAGCGCTAGATATTAAAATAAATAATTAAATAATGAATAACAATAACAATGAGGAAATATAAATAATATAGAGAAGAGTCGCTATGTACAAGTCGTTAAGTCTGTAATTGGTTTTTATACTGGAAAATATTTATTATAATCGCGTTGATGATTCCTTTGTCTCGGTACCCCAATAGTACGCACAAAGCCGTCCAGAAAAAACTGGGAGAACCAGGGCGTTTTCAGGATTCGTCGAGACGACTTCCCTAACGACACCCTTGGGAACAGGGTGGGTCCTTCCAGAAATCTGTGCCTGTAACAATTGCTTGGAGTGTGTAGTGGGGTACAGAACGGCAGGTCTACGTCCTATATTACGTGATAGTCAAAGGATCATATTCTGTGTTGAGGTGTCCGTTCGGTAACATTTAAGTGGTAGCGTGTCCGGTGTGGTCTAGGGTCATGATCGGATTCCTGGAACTTGGCAGCAAGTTGCGCTTGGTCATCAAGGCGTTTGTGGAGCTTTTGTGGAATGTTTATCTGTTTCTTGAGCTTCAGGTCTTGTCCAACTCGTCTGTGGTCTTCGGTGTGCCTGTATCATATGAAATAGAAGGCTTGTAGTCATTCTTGTTTTCTATTGTTTTTCGATGCAATAATTTGATATATCTTCCCCCCAACAACAGGCACGCCCCGAATGTCAGTCACATAATATGAATAGCAATATATAATTAAGACAGCAAATAGATAAACAAATGAATAAATAACTAAACATTTCGATAGATTCAGTACTAGGTGAATACACAAATAAACGGCACTGTATTATTTCTTTATGCATTATCGTTTGATGGCCATAAGGAATTTGTAGGACAATGAGATAGACGGCCCTCAATATCAAGGTAACTCCGCCATCACCATTTCCTATATTTTATGCCGAATACCGCTCGCTATATGCGATTTGGCCGTGCTAATGTTGTCATGAATTCAATTAGATTTGGCCATCGCTTGTTTTGTAGGACAGTGGAACAGACGGCCCTCAATATCAAGGTAACTCCGTTGTTGCCATGCCTATTTTATTTTTAAATGTGTCTGTGACATTTTGGCCGGATGTTATGTATGGATAGTTTATTATGGCCATTATGTTTTGTATGGCTATGGTGCACACGGCCCTCAATATCAAGGTATCTCCGATGCAACCATACCATTTGTTTAAGTCAGAAGAATGATTTGGCCTCTATCAAATCGTGGCATATTACTTGGTGTACTAGTAGTTGATTATGTGGAAAAAAAAAAAAAAAAAAAAAAAAAAAAAATTGCTGACTGCGCATGTACGGCGGTAGTATTATATACTGGAGTAATAACCAGCAGTTTTGATAAAATTTATCAAGGACTTGAATACCTGATTTCTAATGGGGGCTTAGGGTTTAATAACGCTGGTAATGTTAAGGGAGTGTTGAATATTTTTAATTCGTTTCTAAGTGCCACACGTTGTTGGTTGTGGATTGGGCATTCAAGTAGCACGTGTTCTATTGTTTCTTCTACATTGTTGCATGCGGTACAGAGTGGTGAGGTGTTTTTCAGAAGCATGGACAGATGTGATTTAAGTCCGGTTTTGCCTAGTCTTAATCTGGTGATTATGCGGTCATCTCGTTTATTGTCTAACTGGAGTCCCTGGGCTTGTCTTTTCTCTCCATCAAGGATCTTATGTAACCACCGTCCACGTTCTTCTTCGTTCCATTCCTTTTGCCACTTGCTATCTATTTTGCGTCTAAATGATAGTGTTGAGTTCTTTATATCCTAATCCTATTGGCACATCGTGCGTAGTTTTAGCAAGACTGTCTTTGGCAGTTTTGTCGGCTGCTTCGTTACCTCTGATGTTGACATGCGCGGGGACCCATGCTAAGATGGCGTCTATTCCCTCGTTGTGTATTTGTGTACATATACATTCTATTTTGTGTATGAGATCAGGTCTACTGTCAGATATAGAATTTTTGATTGATGTGAGTCCACTAAGGGAGTCACTGAGTATCACCGCACGGATTGGTTTGTGCTCGATGATCCATTCGAGAGCCTTAATTATAGCAATCAGTTCACTAGTGTATACAGACATATTGTCTGGTAGTTTGAAACCATTTTGTATGTTGAGCTCAGGTATAACAAAAGCTGATCCTGTGTTATTACTTGTGTTTTTTCGATCCGTCTGTATAGATTTTTAAGTAATTTTTCCAGTTTTGGTTGATATATTCAAGGGTGGTGGCTCTTATAAAGTCTGGGTTGTCCTTCTTTGTGAGGTAGTCGTGAATACTTGTGTCCACGTGGGGCGAATTCCCAGGGTGGTGTAATGATTTTGTCTGTGTCGCAGATGTGTGCGATGGGAATTTCGTGCTCTTGGAATAGGTTATTTACGGTATAGCCGAGGGGGGCGGAGTCTTTTTCCCAGTTTTTCTTTAAATATTCATATTCACTGTTTTCTTCAAACATTTTGTGGCATGGGTGATTATCGCCCTTAGCTCTAGTTTTAAACGTCTTAAACGAAGAGGTTTCTCATTGGTTTCTATTTGAAGACTACATAAGGCGGTTCCCTTGAAGGCTCCAGTAGCTATTTTCTACATAGTACAGTTGAGGGTATTTATACAAGTGATAACAAGCAAACAAGGTCACAAAATAATCATTGCACAATAGGCTTCATGAGTTAATCATGTCAGGAAAGTAAAGATAATCAAACAGTGAATATGACTATTGTAATCTGCTAATCATCTAGGCGGGTAAAGACAATGGGTGATTGCAGATTAAGTTCAAAGTGGCCTCATGGTTAAAGTGACAAAATTATTTAATCTTATATGTGTGAGGATTATACAATTGGTAAGAGATAATCACATGGATAAATGGCATAACGTGTGAGAAGTACATAAAGGATAATGGAAAGGATTAACGGTCACGGTGATAATCTCCATCTAAGCTGATAAGGCTGTCATAGGCGCTGGGTACAAACTGTCCACTGTCTCTGTTGATTGCGGGCTTGTGTCTTTTGATGTGAATGGCTTCCTGTAGTCTTCTCTTTGTTTGGTCGGTCTGGTGGATGGAAAGTTTGTGTATGTTTTGCCAATTTATCTGGTGTCCTGGGTGTTCCATCAGGTGGTCCGAAATGGCTGATTTTCCGTCTGTTTTATTGCTGGAGGCCTTATGTTCCTTGATGCGGACGTTGAGGGGTCGCATGGTTTCTCCTATGTAACTTTCCTGGCAGGAGCAGTCAATTTTGTAGATAATTCTCATGGGCTGGGGTGGGTCGGTTGGTGGTAGTCGTCCTGTAGCGTTAAGATGGGTTTTAAGGGATCTGCTGCTGGAAAATACCGCATCGATGCTGGCTTGTTCTTTCAGGAGTCGTTTTATGTGGTGACTGATCTGCCCAATGTATGGAATAGCGATGAAAACAGGACTTGAGTCTCAGGGAATTGGATTTTGATGCGGCTGGGGTTGCAATGTCTTGTTGATAATTCGGTCTAGCATGGCTTTGGGGTACTTGTTTTGATCAGTGAAAACTGTCTTTAAGTGGTTTATTTCACTGGGCAGGCTCTCTGTTGAACATATATTTTTGGCTCGTCTGGTTAAGGTAGATATGATGCCGGCTTTAACTTGACTTGGGTGGTTGGATAGGTAATGGATATATTGATCGGTGTGGATGGGTTTCCTATAAACGCTGGTTTTGAGGGTATGGTTCTGCCTGTGGACTAGGACGTCAACGAAGGGGAGTTTGTTGTCATCTTCTTTCTCCATGGTGAATTTCATTCTCGGATGTTGGGCATTCAGGTGGTTGAGAAGGATGGTGGGGTCATCACCGTCTTCGAGAATGGAAAAAACGTCGTCAACTTTTCTGTGCCAACACATAGGCTTGATGGGGGCAGTGAGGAGAGCGGATTCTTCAAGTTCGGTCATGTAAATTTCAGTGATCACCGGGGATAGAGGGGATCCCATAGGTAATCCATGTATCTGCTCATAGACCTTGTCGCCCCATGTGAAGTATGTGGAGTTAATACAGGATTCCGCTAATTTCATAATGCTGTCAATGGTCAGGGAGGTTTTCATAGTGGGTCGTGATTCTGTGACTCTTCTCCTGATGATGTCCATGGCCCGATCTCTAGGGATGTTGGTGAAGAGGTCTATCACGTCATAACTGACCATGCTGCCCGGGTTTTAGATGGGAAGGATTTTTTCACAAAAATCAGTCGAATCTTTAACGAAGGAGTTGACCGTCTTTCCCAGTGGTGCTAGCAGCTGGGTTAGGTGCTGGGCCGTGCTGTAATGCACAGTATCTCTACTGCAGACCAACAACCTAACTTTGACGGGGTCTTTATGGATCTTGTCTGTAGCTCGTGCATACGGGGGCTGAGAGTGGGATGTGACAAGTTTTTTGTACAGGGCATGGTCTATTTCTTTGTTGTCTTGTAGTTTTTTCACTAGGGCTCGGTGATCTTTGTCAACTGTGGAGGTCGGATCTTTGTTCAGGGTCTTATATGTTGACGTATCTCCCAGCATCAGCGTTACCATTTCCTCGTACTTGGTCCTGTCCAGGATGACTGTGGCCTGGCCTTTGTCTGCAGGGACTATAGTGATGGATTTGTCGGATTTGAGTTCCCGGATGGCTTGGCGTTCTGCTTTCGTGAGGTTGTCTCGTTGTGGACGGGTCTTGTGGAGAATGTCAACAATCTGATGGCGTAGGTAGTCGATTTTTCCCCCTGGTGCTAACTGCTGTAGGCCTGCTTCTATGTTGGTTATGAAGTCGTCTTTGTTCTTGGGTAGGGTGGTTGGAATGAATTTTAGTCCCTTGCCCAATAGGGATTTTTGGTCTTTTGTGAGGGTTTTTGTGCTAAGGTTAACTACCGTTTTTTTGGTCGGGTTGTTGGTGGTGCTGGCGGCTGGTGGGTCGGTGGATTTTTGTTGTTTCAGTGCTTCTAACTTTTTAAGCTGGTTGGACTTGATGGTGTCATGGAAATTCCGGTTGGTCTGTGTCTGTATTCGGCGTAAGTCCTGGTAGAGTTGGGGTTGTATGGTGGCCTGAAGATTGGTTGGTGGTTGATGATCTTCCCCAGTGTTATGGCTTTAACTTTCCTGTTATGCTGGATTCTTTCGATAACAAGACGTTTAGAAGTTTGGTTAAGGATCTTCTGCGCAGCTGCTGAAATTATCAGCTTGTACATTCTCTGCCCTCAGAATCCATTGGACTTCTAATGTGATATTACTGCGTAAGCATGCACTGAATAAATCCATAGCAATTCATTGCAAGTGAATTCTCTTACTCCCAGATTGTACAATGGACACAACTCTTGTCTGTAAACCATTTTACGGTTTTACCCGCTAAATAACCTTTAGTTATCTTCATGTTGAACTTTGTTCATATTCCACAGATGACCACATTTTGTGGAAAATATGTGCTCCCGTAGTTACAGAGAATGCCACGCGAGCAAAATCACTAGCCTCCGGAAAAACCAGCTTTGATGGGAGAGTGTAATGAAATAACCTACGCCGGCTTAAACTAGGGCAATTGATCATTCAGAATTTCAATTCTTGTACAACAGGCGAACTCTTAGGTAAGCAAAATTCTTCGTCCCAGGAAAACCTGGAATTGATACGGAAATGTAAATATCTTGTCATGAGTCTCGCTAGGTTACCTACTACAGGAATCATGGAAATAATCTTTCCGTTCACCCTAGCTAAATTCCGAGCAGACTGATGTTGTAAATTAACAAAAATCTCTCGATAATTTTTCCTTCAGGTGTATTAAGCGAGGCGATCTTTAGATCCCATACCAGCCCCAGCCACTCTAACAATTTTAGTGGGTCGAAAACAGATTTCTGAAGATTGACCAAAAACTCGAGCAGGCTAACGAGTGCTTTACAAATCTGGCTTGCGCAATACATACTAGTTTATCAACATTAACCGCCCATCCGTCATCTAAATAAACGACAACCGTATGCCGTTTAATCTCCAATATTCAACTAACGGACGAAGGCATTTAGTAAATACGCAAGGGGCGGAAGACAAACCGAAAGGCGAAAAAATATTTGGTTATTCCATCAAATGTCGAAGAAAAGCATAAAACCCACTGCTGGGCTTTACATATGTCAATGTGATGCTAGTCAGATTTAAGGTCAAACTTAAACATATAACCATTTGATTCTACATAATTAAGAGCACTGCTCCAGTCCTCGAACTTAATCTTGTTCAAAATAACAGACTTATTCACATGACGCAAGTCCAAAATTAAACGTTTCTTGCCGGATTTCTGCACGGTGACCGATATGGGATTGACAACTCGAGAAATAGAGAAAACCTTCACAGCACAGCCAGTTTTCAACAAATCTGTTATAGCTTCAGAAACAAACTCATTTTCGTCCACAGCGGACCGGTCATTCCGGAAAATCCTATACTCTCTGGGGTATTAGCGAAAGGTATAACGTAACCGTTCTTTATAATGTCTATGACATAATCACTAGCACCAACCATTCACCAGAATTGTAAGTGCTCTCTTAATCGCCCTTTGACTGAAATTTGCTCAGAATTAGAATATTTCGAGCTTTTACCTAGCTCATATATAAAGCTATAGTCAGCGTCAAAATATTCAGTTTTCAAACGAGAGAAATACTTATCTTCAAAATCCGGTCCATCATTTCGCGGCACCGGTGAAATTTCTTCCTCCGGGGGCCTGGTCAGTAACCGCGGAGTCGTTGGAGCAGTTGAAAGCCCACTGCCCGGATGTTCCACACCGAAAGCAGAGGTCGTTGAAAGGGTACACGACCCTGACTGTCCGTGCCTGGAAACGCTCCGATGGGCCACTCCGAAAGGGCTGCGTCTGGGATTGGGGTGGGATAGTAAAACCAGGCTGAGCAGAATTAGCACCATAAAGAGGCTGAACGAACGAGCTGTGGCCTGCAAATTGGAAGCCCGGTAGATACCGGGCATGTGCGCCTTCTCCTTTCGCTTACGTATGGCCCGGCCTTTTGCCTGTCGTATACGTTTACCGTCCTCCGAATCATTGGCCAATTCGTCAGATTTATATTCTTTAACAGTATCCCAGCCACCGGAGTATTTATCTGCAAGCCTAATGATCACATGAGCAGTGTGACTAACGTCACAGGACCTACGAAGTAGAGTAGGCATTAGGACTCGATCGCATTTTCATTGAGATATGATGTGACCCTCCCCTACGGTACGTTTCATCATAATATGGTACATGTACAACCTTCCATAACAGCCATAGGTCCTCTTTATAACATGCCTTTTGTGAGATTGAGCAAGATTATATTCTGGGTATTTATATATTTACATCGATGTGTTCGTGCCACAAAAAATGAAAGTATATTGGTGAATGTTCTGGTCATTTAGTGATCCGGCCCTGGTACATCAAGCAGTTGAATAGACTCGAAGTTAAACACATTAATACTGGGTTTCACCAGCCTCCGTCTATAAATAGTTCGCTCAGCTGTATTGAGGTCGCTGTCCTCAGATCTTGCGGTTGAATCCAACAGCGAGAGAGCACCAGGCATGCCAGGGCTGTTCCCAAATTCCATGGTGTCATGTTTCCCTCGCTTAAATGATCGCACTTTTCTCCGTATGATCTATAACAATATACTGAAGTGTTAATTATAAATCTAATTTTAATCAGAATTATTTCAGATCAGAACTAGCTGGTAACAATGCCCTAATGCTCGTTCATGCCAAAAATCAAGATTATAATGTCAACGGTTCTCCTTATTTTGCCGACGAAAGGATTCGGATGGACTGACTGACTCACTCATTACCGGACAATTTGCGATCTGTAGCCTACTTCGTAGGAATATATCTCTTATGTAATTTCTCTAACGCGTTCTCCACGGGAATACGAGTGGAGTCTAATTTTCCTTGACGTATCGTCTTCAGAGCGCCCTCAAGATCACCCACTAACTCGGCATTGAAAGAAAACTGAGCCCGGTTTCCAGCGAAGTGTCTACTTCTACTTTATCACATGTTCTTTTTCTGGAAGGCTGGATTGATAATTCGGCTGAAATAGCTGAATTTTTCATCAACGTAAGAGCAAAACGTTTCGAGAAGTCCTGAGTCTTGTTCATAGGACGGGCGTTCGAGCCGTTAGAATTTTCCATCGTCTGACTAATTTAGGTAAAAAATGCGTGGTGTTTCGGCGGCCAATCTACTGGACTGCCAGTCCTTATAAACCCGTTGTATTACGCAACCAATTCAAACCTTCTGTACTACCGACCCGGATAACCGGTATAAACTGGACCAGACTAATTGACACTACTATCATGCAAAAGCGCAAGCTGTCATACCGTACACCTTATTTAAACAACTGCCAGTCTATATCATTACTCATTAGAAAAACCGCATTAGCATACGCCACCACCTTTCTTACTCTACGCACACGGACTCCCAGCCAAACAGCGTCTGTACCAACAATAAATATGTTTTCTACAGCGTTGGGAACAGTTGACCAAATACTGGTGGCTCGCTATAGGGTATCGGATCAGACGCCTGTTAACCACTGCCATATTGTTATGTGCCGTACGCTCTCTCAATTTATTTATCCATTTGTTACGAACGACGTAGCTGCTATGCCGTATACGTGTTCTCTTCTCGAAATTGAATATAGAAACTCGGATTCTGATTTGGATCGTTGTTAGAAGTGACAATGAGAATACGTGATCTGACACTATAGCATTTCTATTACTAGTATTCACACTCGTGCCATCGATATGTTCATACGTAAGAATACACATTTCCACCGAAAATCGCGTCAATTCATTGTTTAAGCTTCAGTCGCCCGTTGATTCGTTATAGTCCAGTCAATTTAGGCTTTGACCTGGAACTAATTGCAACAGAATGTATCTCTCCGCTAACTTGACTAATAATACTTCACGAACAATATATCAAAAGTCCTAAGAAATCTGAGTGGTGGAACATTAAAAATTTAGCATTATAAAATCCCACCACGCATGTAGCAATATTCTGTTTCGAACGGGCTACCATACGTTGCAAGGGAGACTACTCTTTACAACCCAGCGTTGTTGACGGGAATGCGATCAGCTGATCGATGTAAACAACCGAAACCTATTTGCACCCGGTGGTGGGTTCGAGACCGGTGAGTGCTCCTAATTCATGTTCTGTATGTACACTGATGGTTGATGAGCATTCTGTAATATCGTAAAATTGATAATATATTCACATGAGGTACTTTTCTCTGCCATTTCACGGCGCTGTTGTTGCAATATTATTGCTGTCAACGCAGTACGGCCGTATCGTACAATTGATGAATTGCTCGTTATTTTCCAATTTTCCAGAGCTATGCATTTTGCAGATATACTACCGATGAGTCCGAATAGCACACTTACGAATCACTGTTTCGTTAACTGCACGGCTGAAACGTGTTCACCGCCCCTTCCCTTCATCCATATATGGCACTGCGACGAAATGTATGGAAACGCGTACGCGCCAAAATGCGCGCATTCTCACACGGGTGTGCCAAGTTTGGATGTCACACCAAGAAACGCGTTATAAAGCGCTCCCCACCCCCGGACAATTGACCATACGTTCTTCATCGTAACTTCAGAATGGAAGGAGACTAGAAACTGAAACTTTCAGACTTTTCAGACTTTCAGACGATGTATTTTATCACGTGTATTACAAGCGCTGTTGTATAAAACTGGCCGTGAGGCATGGTGAAAATATCAACATAGCTAACCTTATTGGTCATTCAAAATAGTTTGGTTGTCTTTCATTTATCAACTTGAATGTTTTTATTGGCCATCTCACTTGAAAATGATTAAATTCACATTCATTATAATCGCAGCAGATCTAACAGTTTATAACTTAAACATATTTCCAATTCAGAAATCCTCCAGCCATCAAAAAAGGGATTTTATGTCATGATGGAACAGATCGAGGAGTTCTCATTTTTAGATAATGCCAAATACATAATGCGATATGTCTCAGTTCTCTATCCTAGGGGGCTTAGGAGCATATTTAATGGTCATAATACGCAGAGGTGCGTATTACACTGTACTATGGAAGTATTGCGAGCTTATTTTCTGTTCAATCATATTTTTCCCTCTATAGTCTATGTTCCTGGTGTTTTTCGTCCGATTCTGTTGATATACTACGGAAGCGTAGATAGGAAATGGGTGAAAATTATTTTTCGTCCACGAAATTATCTCCGACCCGGAGAAAATTATCTCTGACGCCGAGATACATCTCCGACCCGGAGAAAATTATCTCCGACCCGGAGATACATCTTCGACCCCGAGATACATCTCCGACCCGGAGAAAATTATCTCCGACCCCGAGATACATCTCCGACCCCAAGATACATCTCCGGCCCGGAGATAATTGACCAATGAGAGTCGAGCTGCGGTAGCGATCGCTGCAACACCATTGGTCAATCATCTCTGGGTCGGAGACAATTATCTCCAGATCGGAAATGTATGTCCGGTTCGTAGATAATTATCTCCGGTTCAAAGATAATTGTCTCCGGGTCGGAGATGTGTCTCCGGGTCGGAGATAATTATCTCCGGGTCGGAGATGTATCTCCGCAGTCGGAGATAAGTTTCTCCGGGTCGGAGATAATTATCTCCGGGTCGGAAATGTATCTCCGGGTCGGAGATGTATCTCCGGTTCGAAGATAATTGTCTCCGGGTCGGAGATGTATCTCCGGATCGGAGATCTCCGGGTAGGAGACAATTATCTCCAGATCGGAAATGTATGTCCGGTTCGTAGATAATTATCTCCGGTTCGAAGATAATTGTCTCCGGGTCGGAGATAATTATCTCCGGGTCGGAGATAATTATCTCCGGGTCGGAGATGTATCTCCGGGTCGAAGATAATTTCGTGAATGGAAAAATAATTTTCGCCCATGTCCTATCTATGCTTCCGTAATATCCTCTTTCCACCCGGACATAATTTATTCCAATTAGCTAAGATGGATTTGTGGGATCAACTATTAACCATTTATTTGAAAACAATACCATTGGACCTGCAATGGTAATTTGGTAGATGTATTAGATCATTTTTGTTATCTACGGCATTTGTCTGAAATATAATTTCAATATGGAGGAAACCCGTACAGCTCTGATTGAAAAGGCAAGGAGATCAATATTCATTTTGAAGAGATGTTTCTATAATCTAGAACTTGATGTAGATACTAAGTTGGGATTTTTTGATAAAATGATAAATCCTATACCATTATATGGATGTGAATTATGGGGTTTTAGTGACATGAAAGATATAGAATCTGTATACACTCAATATTGTATGTTTGTTTTGGGTCTCCCAAAAAATGCTCCAAATATGTTTATACAGCTTGTCTACTGAATGTAAAAAATAAATAGTTAAATTTTGGGTTAAGCGGAGTAACAAAGATTCTTTACCTTATAGATTGTACCAATTACAATGCGGGAAAGTTTATCCAAAAAGGTTATATAACTGGAGTAAGGGAATTAGACATTTACTGGGGAGTAATGGATACGGGTATTTATTTCATTTGGAAGACCCGACCCAATTAAATATATATCATATACACAGAACGATAGAGGACTTTTATACAAAATTGGTCAGCTAATATTAAAACATCAACAAGACCCTCGACATATGTAATGGTAAAATAGGTTTTCTCGACAGAAAAATACATAGAGTTTTCAACATCATTAAGTGAAAAAGTCTTTCGTACTATAGTTCGCTTCAGATGTGGTTTTCATGGGCTAGAACTTGAAATCGGTCGATACAATAATATCCGGAAAGCTAATCGTATTTGTAAGGTCTGTAGCTCCGGTATGGTGGAGGAAGAATTTCATTTTCTACATTGCTGTCCAATGTACTCTGCCCTAAGAAAACAATATTTTAAGAAATATTACTGGTCATGGCCGTCCCTTAAAACATGAAAACTATTGTTAAATTTCCAGTCTAAAAAAGGGATTATCTCTGTGGGAAAATTCATAATTGACGCCAAAGAACTTAGAGCACAATACATGGCTAGACAAGTTTAATATGCATAAGAACTTAGCAATCCTGGTATTTATGTCCATATTTATATAACATTCGGTAGAGGTACGTCAATCTGAAAATGAATTTAATTGCTTATATGTAAGCAAACGAGACAAACATTAATTTGAACTGATTGATTAGTCAGTCTAGCAGAGTTGTCTGTTAAGCCAGTCATATTATTTCAGTCAGTGGTGTGATTCTATTATATTATATACTGTATATGTGATTGGGAGAGGAGCCATGTGGCTCATTCCTGCAATAAACACACCTTGAAAACAATTTCAAATTTTGTTTATCAGAATTTAGATCAATGACTAAAATTATCACTTGAGTGTGATATGTCAGCAAAATAGCCAGATAGACACTTTGGGTTCATCACAGGTATGATATCCATCCAGAAATGTGGTGTGGTGAGTCTCAGCTATTTGCAGATAGTATCGACAATGGGTCTGTCGGGTTGTGAATCCTAAATCGACCCCGTCAAGTAAAGATTTAACGCCGCCACAAACAGGCACGGCGGAAGCAATTGGTGATTTGGGGGGGACCACTATCACAGAAGAAATAGGCGATGGTCCAGGGGCCGTCCAGGCCCCGGAAGCTCCAGGGTCTTAGATGGCCGGAGACGCGTTCTAGCGTATTTCCGAGTACTAAAACAAGAAATCTTCACATGTGTAATCTCTGTATATTTTGCCTGTTTTGTTGTTTCTCATTTTCTTGTAATATTCCCCGTCAAGAAAATGAGAATATTCGGAAGTAGAAATAAATTAAATGTTAAATATATGTCATTTCAATCAAAAGATTCATCAAGCTTTAATCATGTCAACAACACAGATGTTTTCTACTTGTCATGCTTGTTGGGGAGCCGAACACAGCTCAACTTATGAGTGTGAATGAGCCATCCTCCATGATACAGTTCTGTATACCGGTACTCCTATCTCCATACCAGGCCTTGTAGGCAGATTAGGGCTGTACAGTTATAACTGGAACTGTCCGTTTAAAGTATCAACCAATGAACGGAGGGTGTTTTGGGGTAACACGCTACCTTCGTGGAATCTCCGTTTAATTAGATTAAAGCTCAGTTTAAGAAAGCTTCTTGAAATTGGGGCATACCGGTGCTAGGGACTGCGTGGTCATATCATCCAAGATGCCACATGAACAGGTACAATAAAAGCGTACCGGAGATACAACACATATCACGAATCGTTAGATTCTTGGTATGTGCATTAGAATAGGTTAACCGGGAGACTATACTGTGAAGTCATGTGGCTCTGTCAGCATGTCGGCACCTCTTCCCAATTCCCTTATATGTGTTGTAATGCTAGGAACTGACATAAGGCATTCCAAACAGAGAGGCATCCTGCGCCGAGTTGGAACTCTTAGGAACTCCATGGCATACTTCTTGGAACTGGGCACGGACAAAGGATGGCTATGCCACAACAAAAGTATGCCATTCCAGTTGGAACTCTAATCCATCCAGATCAGAACACCACACTGGGCATGCTGTATCCGATTTGCCTAACCGGCATATGCTATTCCTATCAAGGAACTATTTCAAGAATCTCCCTTAGTAGAGAAGCTGAAGGACAAACTCTTTGAAGTCCGAGAGGAAACAACATGAGGGCGTATCTTAAATAAAATAAATCTCGGATAGCCCATAAACATCTGACTTCAAAGCAACTAGATGGAGACATTGACTGGCACTTAATTCGTTCAAATATGAGCATGTTCGGTGAAATCATAAGCTCACAAATATTTTCTGTTGAAGTAGCTGATATTCGTTGTAGTGTACAAGCTATCCGTCATGGCTCGGATTTGACAGACGAACCATGACTTAATTGGGATTATGGAATGAGCAAGGGTGTTTCTGCCTTCTTTTTTTTTTTCTTTTTTTTTTGCTGAAAATATTGGGGGTGGGGGGGGGGGGGGCATGGCCCCCACTCTCTCCCCTTCCGCCGTGCCTGACAAAGATGAATGAACTGAAGTAGCTGATTATATATGAGAAGTAAAACTTTGGTGTGAGGCACATAAATAAATTTCCTTGCTCATTGTATGGTAACAATAATTGTTTATGGATAAAGTAGATTTGATATTACAGTAATGACGATAATTTTGTCAAACCAGGTCAATGAATCTTCACAAAATGTAATAATTGATTCACACCTATAGATCGGCGATCACACTTGGACTGAATCAGGGGTCCCTGAATGCCAAAAGAAGAGGATGAAATATTGCTATGAGTTCGTTGAGAATAATAAGCAATAAGAATGCATTACAAATTCACGGTTACAGCTAATTTTTTAATTAAAATTGATTGACTTTGTAAGGAATTACCTGAAACCCTGATTTGGGCAAGTTGGTCAGCATTAAATGGTTTGTATCAAAGGCCGATAGGACATATATAGGTTATACACAAGCTGAAACCTTCTACACATAACTGTTTAGCTGCGACATACTCTATCAGATATACCAACCGAATGTTGACGGCTGCTCGGATGACAGTGAAGTCATCAGTAGTGTATAAGGAGCAACCTGAGGCTCTTTGACCTCAGAAATTTGCATATGACCTCTGTGACGTCACAGTTGCCATCTCTACACTATGGATGCAAGGGAGACAACTCGGGCATTGGGGGGTTATTGGGGGAGGTGGGTTATTGGGGAGGTGTGCAAAAAAAAAAAAAAGTTCCGGCAAAAAAAAAAAAAAAATGTATTCATGCGCGGGGATGCGGTTTGGCCGCGGTTTTGGCGGTGATTCGGTCTCGGGAAAAAGCTTCCGCGGAGAAAAAGTAGTCCCTAGATAAAATGGTCCGATGGGGTCGAGTGAGGTATCAAAGTGAAGGTTAGGTGAAGGAGCATCTAATGGGCTGGGTGTGGGGTTGAAATATCGGCCTTCTGCGCATGCGCGACGGCCGAAGGGTATGAAAATAGCCTTTTTGGAGCTATGGGAGCCCCTAGTTGACCGATGGGGTCGAGTGAGGTATCAAAGTGAAGCATTCATGAAGGGTCATCTGATGGGCTGGGCGCGAGGTTGAACTATCGGCATTCTGCGCATGCGCGGAGGCCCAAGGGTATGGAAATAGACGTTTTGGAGCTAGGGAAGCCCCTAATGGACCAATGGGGTCGAGTGAGGTATCGATGTGAAGCATTCGTGAAGGGGCATCTGATGGACTGGGTGTGGGGTTGACATATCGGCCTTCTGCGCATGCGCGGTGGCCCAAGGGCATGAAAATAGCGGTTTTGGAGCTAGGGGAGCCCCTAATGGTCCAATGGGATCGAGTGAGGTATCAAAGTGAAGCATTCATGAAGGGGCATCTGATGGACTGGGTGTGGGGTTGAATTAGGGTCATTCTGCGCATGCGCGGTGGCCCAAGGGTATGAAAATAGACGTTTTGGCATCTAGGGGAGCCCCTAATGGTCGAATGGGGTCGAGTGAGGTATCAACGTGAAGCCTAGGTGAAGGGATATTTGATGGCTGGGTGGGTGCATGTAAAATTTTTCCTGAAAAAAAAAATACGGAACACGGACTTTATCGAAAAACCTGGGAAAATGCCTATATGGGGTATGAGGGGTATATAGGTCGCCGGGCTTAACGGGGCTTGTCTATCAACAGAGTTATCTTCCCCTAGTTCCAGGGTGGGTGTATGTAAAAATTTTCCTGAAAAAATACGGAATACGGACTTTATCCTAAATTACGGAAAATGCCTATATGGGGTATGGGGGGTATAGGACCATCCT
>JAVTVY010049859.1:0-24172 GCA_036873755.1 Hanleya hanleyi | reverse complement strand
TGGCGAAAAAAATAGGGGTCGACCTACTCGTTTTTTGTAAAATGTTATCGCCATAGAGGAATCATGATTTTCGCTTCCAGAAAAAGTGCGGATTTTGGTCCTCCAGATATTCAATTCCGGACACGATTAGCTCTGTAGTGGCGAGTGGGTGCGATCAACAAGCAATTGTTATATCCTCGTTTGGAGAAATGGTTACGTCCAGCAGGGTGATACTATAGATATCAGTTAGTAGATAGGTAAGAAGAATTACCTTGCTGTCAAAATCGGGCGATCTTCCTTATTATAAAATTAAGGAGGGACCACTTTGTACGAAACCGTGGCAAGTGTGGAGTGCACCCTAGAGTTGCAATTCCCGATATCGGAAATTCAATGACAATTTCCGATATCGGGAATTGCATTTCCGATATCGGAAATTGAATTTCCGATATCGGGAATTGAATTTCCGATATCGGGAATTGAATTTCCGATATCGGGAATTCAATTTCCGATATCGGGAATTGAATTTCCGATATCGGGAATTCAATTTCCGATATCGGGAATTCAATTTCCGATATCGGGAATTGTCTCCGAATTTCCGATATCGGAAATTGCAATTCCCGATATCGGAAATTCAATTTCCGATATCGAAAATTCTAATTTCCGATATCGGGAATTGCAATTTCCGTTATCGGAAATTGAATTTCCGATATCGAGAATTCAATTTTCGATATCGGAAATCGAAGGTCATGAATTTCCGATATCGGAAATTTTAATTCCGATATCGGGAATTCAATTCCCGATATCGGAATTTCTCGAATAAAAAGCACTTTGGCTTGCCATATGGACGGTTCCTCACATCATTTATTTGTGATAAAGTCTGATTTAGGTAAAATCCGAAAACATGAGGAACATTTAACATTGGCTAACTCCCCCGTCCTGTATAGTCATTAATCATCTGTCCAAAAGTTTGGACATAAAATTGATGTATGCATAATAGCCTGGCAAGAGACCAGTCATTACTAGGGCTATCCACTCAAGGCCCATTGTACGGTACCACTCAATGTAACTCTTATCGCTCAGCTCCATTCTCCCAGTTTACAGAGCCGGAGAATTAACATGGCCAATGATAGGAATATTGGTTTTCTCGGCAGATTACAAGTTCTTTCTGGACGTGACTATTATAGCTGATCAATAGACTACAGACTAATATATGCAGCGGCTAATAAACTACCATCCATCATCGGCATGACAAAAAGCGAAATGGACTTGACATACAATTACAGACTTATTTTGACAAACTGGAATTACCATAGCCGTGCACCGAAGCAACCAAGCCAGCTGAACAACATAACAGGCAGAGTTAAAGGCGGGTGCTCAATGCTGAAGAAATTCGAAAAAATATATAATAATAATAATAACTAGAGCTGCGAGCAGCTATGGGTCGGCTTCCGAATCTTAGCAGTCTAGATTTACTGTATCCTTGGACAATGTGCATGAGAGAGACTTCAAAATAATATTCAACCAATCCTTTAAATCATAACTTTGGGTGAATTACATTTGAGAATAGCGGAAAAACTATTGAAGCTAAGTTGAAATGGTTGGCATATTCCCGAAAGAGCAGCTCCTGGATAATATAATGCAACAAACTGCAAGGCTGTACGTCCTGCAGTTCCAGAGTTGTAGCCTGTACAGGATGTGTTTCGTTTCTGACAAAATTCAACATGACGGCCAAACCACGTGACCTAGGAGCAAAGTTTTTTTTACATATTCGTGATCGCCATATCATATAACATATATTTCGCCACTTTCCCCATCCAAATCCGTTATTTGAAAATCCGACCATTTTCATTGGTCCTTGGCGGCCATTTTTTTACGGACCAACTTTTCAAATACACTTTTGAGAGAACCTGATCCATTGATTATGTGTATCAAGTTTCGTGTTGATTGCTTCATTGTTTCCAGAGGAGTAGGGTTTAGAAGATTTTTTTGAAAACGAGGTATATCCAAGATGACCGCTGAACCCTGTGACTTATCACAACAAATTTTCAATATGCACTAGATCTTATCATGTCTCTGTGCAAAGTTTCTCATCAATCGGTTTAGCGGTTTCAGAGGAGATGATCTTGGAAGTTTTAGCGTTAAATCCAATATGGCCGCCAAACCGTTAAGTCAATCAAAAATACTTCCTTTCAGTGCAACGGACCATGACCGTCCCAAACTATCGCAGTAACCTAAAAACCTGTATCTATCAGGGTTAAAGAGAATAAGCCGTTGCAAAATTGGTTAAGTTTTTCACAAAATTCAAGATGGCGGCCAAGCCACATGACCTAGGAGCAAAATTTTCGAATATTCTTGATCGCCATATCAGTAGTATATAGAACCCTTTTCGAGAGCGGTTTTCCAGAGAAATAACTCTGTTTTGTGGAGGTCACGTGGAGGAGAGGTCAAGTGCACTATAGTTCCGGCAGAATGACCAAAAAGCTACCTCCAACACAGGAGAGTTCCAATTGTTGCAGGGAATGTATTCATCCGCGGTGATGCGGTCTGGCGGTGATGCGGTCGCGGGAAAAAGCTTCCGCGGAGAAAAAGTAGTCCCCAGACTTCAAATACGCTGCATGGTCCGATTGGGTCGAGTGAGGTATCAAAGTGAAGCATTCGTGAAGGGGCATCCAGTCATGGGTGGGTGTATGTAAAATTAGGATTTTTTCCCGAAACTATAAAAAGCGGAACACGGACTTTACCCCTAAAATAGGGGAAAACACCTATCAACCCTAGCCAAAAGGGCTAATATCGGTCCCCGGGCTTATTGGGACCTGCCTATCAAGTCAATGGGGTGGGTGCATGTAAAATTAGGATTTTCCCCCGAAAATATAAAAAGCGGAACACGGACTTTACCCCTAAAATAGGGGAAAACCCCTATCAACCCTAGCCAAAAGGGCTAATATCGGTCCCCGGGCTTATCGGGGCCTGCCTATCAAGTCAATGGGGTGGGTGCATGTAAAATTAGGATTTTTTCCCGAAACTATAAAAAAGCGGAACACGGACTTTACCCCTACAATAGGGGTCTGTATTATACAATATAAGGGAAAATGCCTGTATGGGGTATGGGGATGGTCAATTTTTTTCGTGGGCTTTACTATGGCTTGTGGGGTCTCGTTTTTCTCGTTTCGCCAAGAAAATGACAATGGGAAGGGTCCCGGAGCGAATCGGTGAATTTTTTTGGGAAAAGTCACCTGGGGGGGAGGGGTGGTCAATTTTTTTGTGGGTGTTACTATGGCTTGTGGGGTCTCGTTTTTCTCGTCTCACCAAGAAAAACACGATGGGAGGGGTCCCGGAGCGAATCGGTGAAATTTTTGGAAAAAGTCACCGAGGTCTGCATATAGTCCATACTGGCTATATGGGGGTATAGGTTCAACCTGGGAAATTCACACACGTTCATTGTGATATGGGTTGTGGGGTCTCGTTTTTCACGTCTCGTCATTTAGAACACAATGGGAGGGGTCCCGGAGCGAATCGGTGAAATTTTTGGGAAAAGTACCGGGTAGGCCTGTATATAGGCCTATAGGCTGGCTATACGGGGGTATAGGTTCAACCTGGGAAATTCACACACGTTCATTGTGATATGGGTTGTGGGGTCTCGTTTTTCACGTGTCGTCATTTAGAACACAATGGGAGGGGTCCCGGAGCGAATCGGTGAAATTTTTGGGAAAAGTACCGGGTAGGCCTGTATATAGGCCTATAGGCTGGCTATATGGGGGTATAGGTTCAACCTTGGAAATTCACACACGTTCATTGTGATATGGGCTGTTTGGATTTGTTTTTCACGTCTCGTCATTTAGAACACGATGGGAAGGGTCTCGGAGCGCAACGGTGAAATTTTTGCGAAAAGTCACCGAGGTCTGTACATAGGCTCATACTGGCTATATGGGGGTATAGGTTCAACCTGGGAAATTCACATACGTTCATTGTGATATGGGCTGTTTGGATTTGTTTTTCACGTCTCGTCATTTAGAACACGATGGGAAGGGTCCCGGAGCGAAACGGTGAAATTTTTGGAAAAAGTTCACCGAGGCCTGGGTAGGCCCATAGGCCTATACTGCATGGCTACGGGGGTATAGGCCCATACGGGGTGGACGTTTTGGGGTCTAGGTGAGCCCCTAATGATCCTATGATGTCGTATGAGGTCTTATTTTGAAGCTCTCATGGAGGAGCATCCGACTGGACTAATGGTTCGTTCGTTTTCAATAGTCTGCGCATGCGCAGTCTGGCCGTAGTATAGAAAGCAGGCATGTTGGGGGGTATGTGGGTGTGTGTTTGGGGTAGAAATGGACCGCTATGGGTCCGAATGGGTCGTGGAAGGTGTCAAAGTGAAGCTTGTGTGGGGTAGAGTCAGAATGGCGTGTTTTTAAATGCAAGTCGCGTCAATCTGCGCATGCGCAGTTGGTTGTAGTAAGTAAAGTGGCCATTTTGGGGCAGTGCAGGAAGGTATTTGGGGTCGAGATGGACCATCCTTGGTCCGAATGCGTCCTGGGAGGTGTCATGTTGTAGCTCTCGGGGTGTAGACCCCGATTTGAGGGATGTTCACGTCATCTGTGACGTCATTGGTGACGTAATCAGTACGAGTAGTAGCCAAAGTGAACATTTTGGGGCAGTGAAGGAAGGTATTTGGGGTAGAGATGGACCATCCTTGGTCCGAATGCGTCCTGGGAGGTGTCATGTTGTAGCTCTCGGGGTGTACAGCCCCATTTGAGGGATGTTCCCGTTATCTGTGACGTCATCGGTGACGTCATCAGTACGAGTAGTAGCGAAAGTGGGCATTTTAGGAAAGTGCAGGAAGGTATTTGGTGTAGAGATGGACCCTCCTTGGTCCGAATGTGTCGTGTGAGGTGTCATTTTGTAGCTCTCTGGGTGCAGACCCCGATTTGAGGAATGTTCACAGCATCTTTGACGTCATCGCTGACGTCATCAGTACGAGTAGTAGCGAAAGTGGGAATTTTGGGGCAGTGAAGGAAGGTATTTGGTGTAGAGATGGACCATCCTTGGTCCGAATGCGTCCTGTGGGGTGTCATCTTGTAACCTTCGGGGTGGAGACCACGATTTTAAGGGATGTCCACAGCATCTGTGACGTCATTGGTGACGTCATCAGTACGAGTAGTAGCGAAAGTGGGCATTTTGGGGCAGTGAAGGGGGGTATTTGGTGTAGAGATGGACCATCCATATCTGTAATGCGTATTATACAGTATCTGTCCTGTATTATGCCAATCTGTGCTGTATTATACTATATCTGTCCTGTATTGTACCATATATGTCCTGTATTATACCAAATCTGTGCTGTATTATACAATATTTGCCCTCTATTATACCATATCTGTGCTGTATTATACCATATCTGTCCTGAATTACACCATACATGCATCTGTGCTGTATTATGCAATATCTGTGCTGTATTATGCAATATCTGTCCCGTGTTATACAATATCTGTCTTGTATTATAGCAAATATGTCCTGTATTGTACCATATTTGTCCTGTATTATACAATATATGTTCTGTATTATACCAAATCTGTGCTGTATTATACAGTATCTGTCCTGTATTATAGCAAATCTGTGCTGCATTATACCATATGTTTCCTGTATTGTACCATATATGTCCTGTATTATACATTATATGTTCTGTATTATACAATCGGATAGCGGTTGTCGTGAATAACAACAAGTTCAGCAATGTTTATATAGTTTATTATCCCCAATGTTACATCATACCCAGGCTGGGGGAGCCGCCCTGGGTATGTTTGGTATGTTCACAGCAAAACAAATTAAAATATCAAACACCATGTTTTATTATTTAACGCACCGTCACATTAGGTACAAGTGTTTACTGAGCTCAAGTCAACGATCAGCATGTAGACATAGAGAGTATGTGCGGCATGTTATGGTATTCATCAGTGCACGGGTGACGCATTCAACCGATGGCGGTGGTCGGTCAGCTTGGTAAGGAAAACGTGACATTGGTTACCCTCTCTACCACCCATTGTGTGTTGGGGCGTTGACGATGTGCCCATCTCAAGGCATCCACGGTGTCCAGTATCTCCAGCATCGTCTCTAGTGACCTCCGGTTAATGATGGTGAACGGCTGGTCAGACACAGATATTATTGCCGGGATAATAATACCGTAACTGGTCCGTCTTTTTGTGACGTAAGATGTACCCGAAAGTGACATACAATTTGAAGGCCGTAGTTTGATCTTTGAAGATGGCTTCCACGTAGCTGCGTAGACGGGTGAGGTTGGTCAGTGGCAAATTGTAATATCTTGAATAGGGCCATGAGGGTGGAAACAGTGCCGTGTCATGGACCAATGGCGCCGATCGATGTCACTCACTGGATGGTTGTCCTGTAAGAGATCGCCCAGAAAATGTTCGATGTTGTCAGGCGTATGACTCGAAACCGTAACGCTGGGGTCCGGCTGGATATCCAGGCTCTTCTGAACTGTGGGTATAGGTGGGCTCTCCTTCATTGCATCACCAGTGGCGTTCGTCTCCCCGGGCTTATCTTCCCTGGGTCTGACCTTCCACGGCTCCTCTTCAGTAGGAAGTTGTCGCTCATGCCATGGTACCGGGGCATGAATCAAACGTTGGTGTCGCAGCAACTGACTGGTCAGTTTGAAAAGCCGGCCACAATCTTCGCATGGACGCTTGGGTGGCCCATGAATTGAACGTTCATGGCGCAGTAAAGCATCTTCCCGATTAAATGACCGTGCGCAGGTTATACAAGTATACAGTCCGTCGTTGTGGGTGGCCGTGTCGTGGCGACGTAAATTGTCTAGACGAGTAAACCGCTTCTGGCAAGTTGTGCAAGTGAACATCTTGGTGGTTGACAGAGTGTCTGATGAAACGGCCAGGCCGCTTTCCTTTTATAGCACGCTAGCTGGTGATCTATTTTTAGCACATTCAGTTCAACTACCCCAAGTCGAGGACCGAGATGTACTGGTGTACGACTGAGCCGCATTGCGAGCGCGCGTGTGTGTGTGTGTGTGTGTGTGTGTGTGTGTGTGTGGGCAGTGGATTTTACATCCGGGATCTTGTCAACATCCGGGTTTCCAAGTGGGGTTTTCCCGTCGTTCCTCCGTCTTCCATCCGGGTACTGTGGTTTTACATCCGGGTCCTCAGCTTGCATCCAGGTTTTTCATGAGCCACATTGCGTACGTGTGTGTGTTTGTGTTTGAGTCCAATCGTGCACCATGTCGAATTACGTTCTCTCCGAAAACTTCCTCTCATTGCATCAATATGCTCAGATCCATTCAATATAAACACAACCAAGAGACATCAACACCAACAGGCACATTGCGTAATACACGTTTTATTATCCTCACAGCACCACCACCACCACTACCACCACTACCACCACCACCACCACCTAGCGTTGCCGCCGTCAACGATCAGCGTATAGACATATAGAGTATGTATGGCATGTTATGGTATTCATCAGTGCATGGGTGAAGCATTCAGCCTATGGTGTAGTCGGTCAGCTTGGTGACGAAAAACGTGACATTGGTCATCCTCTCTACGACCCACTGGGTGTTGGGGCGTTGTTGTTGGGCGCATTCCAAGGGATCCACGGTGTCCAGTTTCTCCAGCATCGTCTCTAGTGACGTCTTATCCGTGATGGTAAAGGGTTGGTCAAATACCCGGATGCTACTGCTCGGGTAAAAGTATCGGACTTGGTCTGCCTCCTTATGCTGTAGCACATAACCAAACGCCAGATTCAACTTGAAGGTCGTACTTTGATCGTTGAAGATGGCTTCCACGTAGCTGCGTAGATGGGCGAGGTCGGTTAGTCGGAAATTGTAGATATCTTGAATAGGGCGATGACGGTGGAAGCAGTGCCGGATCATGGGCCAATGGCGCCGATAGATGTCACTCACTGGATGATCGTCGTGTAACAGATCGCTAGGAACATTTATGGGTTCGTCCGCGAAGTGTACTTTGCCCTCTACGTCGTACAAAATCTGGCTCAAGGTCTTGTCGTCGGAATTTGACTGTTGAATTAGGGCGACATCATCATCATCGGCCCTCATGCGATGGGTGGGAGTTCCCTCTGTCTCGATACTGGTGCCTACGGGCTTCTCTACCAGCAAACGTGGCTGCGGAACAGGGTGTCGTGTGCGTTGGTGTCGCAGCAACTGACTGGTCAGTTTGAAAAGCCGACCACATTTTTCGCATGGACGCTTGGGTGGCCCATGAATTGAACGTTTATGGCGCTGTAAATGATCCGGGCCCTGAAACGACAGTGTACATATCGTACAGCTATACCGGGCGGTTCCGTCGTGCTTGATAGCCTCATGGCGGCGCAAGTCGTGCAGACGAGTGAATGATTTCGAGCACGTAGTACAAGTGAACATCTTGGTGGTTGACAGAGTGTCTGATGAAACGGCCAGGCCGCTTCCCTTTTATAGCATGATAGCTGGTGATCTATTTTTGGCACACTCAGTACTACCCCAAATCGAGGACCGAGACTGGTGTACTGGTGTACGACTGAGCCGCATTACGTGTGTGTGTGTGTGTGTGTGTGTGCGTGTGTGTGTGTGTGTGTGTGTTTATGTGTGGGTTGTGGATTTTACATCCGGGATCTTGTCAACATTCGGGTTTCCAAGTGGGTTTTCCCCGTCTTTCCTCCGTCTTCCATCCGGGTACTGTGGTTCTACATCCGGGTCCTCCTTCCGCTTCCGTTCACGTGACCGAAACTGACCTTTGGCCCCTGGGCGCAATTTTTATCCGGTATTGTTTTGTCACCGCGCAGGGGCCAAAGGTCAGTTTCGGTCACGGAAGCGGAAGTGACCTCACAGAGGTCATATGCAAATTATTGAGGTCAACAGGTGTCCAAAACCCGGATGTAAGATGAGGAACCGGATGTCAAACCACAGTACCCGGATAGAAGACGGAGGAACGACGGGAAAAACCCACTTGGAAACCCGGATGTTGACAAGATCCCGGATGTAAAATCCACAGCCCACATACACACACACACACACACACACACACACACACGCGCGCGCGCGCAATGCGGCTCAGTCGTACACCAGTACACCAGTCTCGGTCCTCGACTTGGGGTAGAGTGTGCTAAAAATAGATCACCAGCTAGCGTGCTATAAAAGGAAAGCGGCCTGGCCGTTTCATCAGACACTCTGTCAACCACCAAGATGTTCACTTGCACAACTTGCCAGAAGCAGTTTACTCGTCTAGACAATTTACGTCGCCACGACACGGCCACCCACAACGACGGACTGTATACTTGCATAACCTGCGCACGGTCATTTAATCGGGAAGATGCTTTACTGCGCCATGAACGTTCAATTCATGGGTCACCCAAGCGTCCATGCGAGGATTGTGGTCGGCTTTTCAAACTGACCAGTCAGTTGCTGCGACACCAACGTTTGATTCATGCCCCGGTACCATGGCATCGGCGAGAACTTCCTACTGAAGAGGAGCCGCGGAAGGTCAGACCCAGGGAAGATAAGCCCGGGGATACGAACGCCACTGGTGATGCAATGAAGGACAGCCCACCTATACCCACAGTTCAGAAGAGCCTGGATATCCAGCCGGACCCCAGCGTTACGGTTTCGAGTCATACGCCTGACAACATCGAACATTTTCTGGGCGATCTCTTACAGGACAACCATCCAGTGAGTGACATCGATCCGCGCCATTGGTCCATGACACGGCACTGTTTCCACCCTGATGGCCCTATTCAAGATATTTACAATTTCCCACTGACCAACCTCACCCGTCTACGCAGCTACGTGGAAGCCATCTTCAAAGATCAAACTACGGCCTTCAAATTGAATGTCGCTTTCGGGTACATCTTACGTCACAAAAAGACGGCCCAGTTACGGTATTATTATCCCGGCAATAATATCTCTGTGTCTGACCAGCCGTTCACCATCATTAACCGAAGGTCACTAGAGACGATGCTGGAGATACTGGACACCGTGGATGCCTTGAGATGGGCACATCGTCAACGCCCCAACACACAATGGGTGGTAGAGAGGGTAACCAATGTCACGTTTTTCCTTACCAAGCTGACCGACCACCGCCATCGGTTGAATGCGTCACCTGTGCACTGATGAATACCATAACATGCCGCACATACTCTCTATGTCTACATGCTGATCGTTGACTTGAGCTCAGTAAACACTTGTACCTAATGTGACGGTGCGTTAAATAATAAAACATGGTGTTTGATATTTCAATTTGTTTTGCTGTGAACATACTGAACATACCCAGGGCGGCTCCCCCAGCCTGGGTATGATGCAACATTGGGGATAATAAACTATATAAACATTGCTGAACTTGTTGTTATTCACGACAACCGCTATCCGATTATATAATACAGAACATATAATATATAATACAGGACATATATGGTACAATACAGGAAATATATGGTATAATGCAGCACAGATTTGCTATAATACAGGACAGATGCTGTATAATACAGCACAGATTTGGTATAATACAGAACATATATTGTATAATACAGGACAAATATGGTACAATACAGGACATATTTGCTATAATACAAGACAGATATTGTATAACACGGGACAGATATTGCATAATACAGCACAGATATTGCATAATACAGCACAGATATGGTGTAATTCAGGACAGATATGGTGTAATTCAGGACAGATATGGTATAATACAGCACAGATATGGTATAATAGAGGGTAAATATTGTATAATACAGCACAGATTTGGTATAATACAGGACATATATGGTACAATACAGGACAGATATAGTATAATACAGCACAGATTGGTATAATACAGGACAGATACTGTATAATACGCATGACAGATATGGATGGTCCATCTCTACACCAAATATCCTCCTTCACTGCCCCAAAATGCCCACTTTTGCTACTACTCGTACTGATGACGTCACCAATGACGTCACAGATGCTGTGGACATCCCTTAAAATCGTGGTCTCCACCCCGAAGGTTACAAGATGACACCCCACAGGAAGCATTCGGACCAAGGATGGTCCATCTCTACACCAAATACCTTCCTTCACGGCCCCAAAATTCCCACTTTCGCTACTACTCGTACTGATGACGTCACCAATGACGTCACAGATGACGTGAACATCCCTCAAATCGGGGTCTACACCCCGAGAGCTACAACATGACACCTCACAGGACGCATTCGGACCAAGGATGGTCCATCTCAACCCCAAATACCTTCCTGTACTGCCCCAAAATGGCCATTTTACTTACTACAACCAACTGCGCATGCGCAGATTGACGCGACTTGCACTTAAAAACACGCCATTCTGACTCTAACCCACACAAGCTTCACTTTGATACCTTCCACGACCCATTCGGACCCATAGCGGTCCATCTCTACCCCAAACACACACCCACACCCACACCACACCCACACCGACCCAGGCATCGGTGAACTTTTTCCAAAAATTTCACCGTTTCGCTCCGGGACCCTTCCCATCGTGTTCTAAATGACGAGACGTGAAAAACAAATCCAAACAACCCATTTCACAATGAACGTGTGTGAATTTCCCAGGTTGAACCTATACCCCCGTATAGCCCGCCTATAGGCCTATATACAGGCCTACCCGGTACTTTTCCCAAAAATTTCACCGATTCGCTCCGGGACCCTCCCCATCGTGTTCTAAATGACGAGACGTGAAAAACAAATCCAAGCAACCCATATCACAATGAACGTGTGTTAATTTTCCAGGTTGAACCTATACCCCCATATAGCCAGCCTGTAGGCCTATATACAGACCTCGGTGACTTTTCCCAAAAATTTCACCGATTCGCTCCGGGACCCCTCCCATTGTATTTTTCTCGGCGAGACGAGAAAAACAAGACCCCACAACCCATATCACAATGAACGTGTGTGAATTTTCCAGGTTGAACCTATACCCCCATATAGCCAGTATGGGACTATATACAGACCTCGGTGACTTTTTCCAAAAATTTCACCGTTGCGCTCTGGGACCCTTCCCATTGTCATTTTCTTGGCGAAACGAGAAAAACGAGACCCCACAAGCCATAGTAAAGCCCACGAAAAAAAATGACCATCCCCATACCCCATACAGGCATTTTCCCTTATATTGTATAATACAGACCCCTATTGTAGGGGTAAAGTCCGTGTTCCGCTTTTTATAGTTTCGGGAAAAATCCTAATTTTACATGCACCCACCCCATTGACTTGATAGGCAGGCCCCGATAAGCCCGGGGACCGATATTAGCCCTTTTGGCTAGGGTTGATAGGGGTTTTCCCCTATTTTAGGGGTAAAGTCCGTGTTCCGCTTTTTATAGTTTCGGGGAAAAATCCTAATTTTACATGCACCCACCCCATTGACTTGATAGGCAGGTCCCGATAAGCCCGGGGACCGATATTAGCCCTTTTGGCTAGGGTTGATAGGTGTTTTCCCCTATTTTAGGGGTAAAGTCCGTGTTCCGCTTTTTATAGTTTCGGCAAAAAATCCTAATTTTACATACACCCACCCATGACTGGATGCCCCTTCACGAATGCTTCACTTTGATACCTCACTCGACCCAATCGGACCATGCAGCGTAGTTGAAGTCTGGGCACTACTTTTCCTCCGCGGAAGCTTTTTCCCGCGACCGCATCACCGCCAGACCGCATCACCGCGGATGAATACATTCCCTGCAACAATTGGAACTCTCCTGTGTTGGAGGTAGCTTTTTGGTCATTCTGCCGGAACTATAGTGCACTTGACCTCTCCTCCACGTGACCTCCACAAAACAGAGTTATTTCCCTGGAAAACCGCTCTCGAAAAGGGTTCTATATACTACTCATATCATATAACATATATTTCATAACTTTCCCCGTCAAAATCCGTTACTTGAAAATCTGACCATTTTGATTGGTCGATGGCGGCCATCTTTTTTAACGGATGAACTTTCCAAATCTAAGAGTGAGAGAACTCAACCCATTGATCATGTGTACCAAGTTTCACAGCGCTCGGTGAAGCTGTTTTAGTGGAGAAGATCGTTGAAGGTTTCATGCGAAATCCAATATGGCCGCCAAACCGTTCAGCCAATCAAAAATACTTCCTTTCAGTGCAACAGAACACGGCCTTTCCAATATATCGCAGTAACCTAGAAATCTGTATCTATCAGGGTTTAAGAGAATAAGCCCTTGCAAAATTGGTCAAGTTTTTCACAAACTTCAAGATGGCGGTCAAACCACGTAACCTGGGAGCAAAATTGTTGCATATTCGTGATCGCCATGTCATATAACATATACTCAATAACTTTTTCCGTCAAAATCCATCACTTGAAAATCCGACCATTTTGATTGGTCAATAGCGGCCATCTTTTTTAGAAGAGTTTACAATAGAGTTTACAGGGAAGAGTTTACAATATTTTTATGAAAACGATGTAAATCCAAGGTGGCCGCTGAACCCTGCGACCAATCACAACCAATTCTCAATATGCACTAGATCTCCACATGTATAATATGTGTGTGAAGTTTGAGCATTATTGGCCTGATGGTTGCTGAGATTTGGCATCCACAAAATCATGGAGAAGAATAATAATTTTCACCGGAAGCCTTAATAATAATAATAAAATATTTTCTTGCATACAATATAATATTGGATTTTCTGGAAATAATGGAAGAATGTGCAATGACGCGAGACTCGCTTGGTAAATTTTGATATTGGCCTTGCTATACTATAAACATGGTGAATATAAATCAAATTAGACTAAACTGCTTGAAGAAATGACAATAAGTTTACACTACTGATACTTTTGGCAAAATTAAATCGAAAATATTCCAGTTATCGCTGGTTGAATATTCACCATGGTATAGCGAAGGCCGAAATTAAAATATACGAATCAGAACATTACGCAGTCACATGGCAGTACACAGAATCATTGAATTCTTACATCGAGCGAAGTCCATCTCACAACATTCTCGAATTGACAGATACTGAACATGGCAGTGTGACTAACGTCACAGGACCTACGAAGTAGGGTTTGATATGACTTGAGGGTGTACTCGAGAGATGACTTGGGGGCCCTATGTGCTACCGTGAGAGAATTTATTCCTACGAAGTAGGCTACCATTTGCAAATTGTCTGGTAATGAGTGAGTGAGTGAATCAGTCCATCCGAATCCTTTCGTCGGCAAAATAAGGAGAACCGTTGACATTAGAACCTTGATCTTTGGCATGAACGTTCACTAGGGCATTGTTACCAGCAAGTTCTGAGCTGACCGAGCTGAGCTGCCGGCATCATTGAAAACTGTTGACCGCTTCTCTCTTGCAGGAAACAAGCCTATGTTTATGTATACTATGATTGTCTTTTTGAATTTGGTGCTAATACTGTTACATGAGCAGTGTGACTAACGTCACAGGACCTACGAAGTAGAGTAGGCATTAGGACTCGAACGCGAACTGAACTCTTGGAAATTCCCACCCCCAGTTGAAATCCTGCCTATATTAAGATGGGCATCGCCCAAGTCAGAATCACCAGAAATTTTCATCAAAATTAGGTCAGCTCAGAACTAACGATCGCCGATTTAATTTTACAATTTTTTAACTAAAGGAAACAGATTGAATAATAAAAAGTTCAGTAGATGTCAAGCTTTACGTGTGAAAATACATTTACATCTCTTTAATGGTTTTCAGTGCCCTTGTCCAGGATCAAAACAACTTTTTGAATTGCATTATTTTCCCAACAATACAACAAATTTTTATATATAGTACTATAGTAGAAAGGTAGCATTTATGCAGTTTACGGTAATTCAACGCAAGACCAACACCTTCTCTGCACAAGATAATAATGATTCTATGTCATTCTCCTGAGCATAACCAGTACAAAGACGAATAAATAGCGTCTCTACATCACGTTGTTATCTAGATATATGAGACAACACATTTTGGGTATCGGCAATCTGATGAATGTACTATTCCGGTTTTCTTGTTTCACATTATATTCTATGACGGTTGGTCGGTGATTTTCTTCATTGATAAACATTAAACCACCTCAGCTTCGTTGTGTGAATCGGAATTGCATTGCTGTGACACACCAACACACTCCGAGTTGAGTTTTATGCAGCTGTAGATCAGGGCTCTGGGTGCATATATCATGTTTCCATACACTTGATGCACACAACAGCGGCAAAAACAAAGCCCCCTTGAACAACCTATCTTTACACAGGAAATTCTTAACTCAGAAAATACCATTCTCTCTCAAAAGACAACAATTTACGCCAGGAACGCCTTTTTTTATTAAACTAATTTTGTTAGGTAGGGGCCTACTTAGATTCAATAATTGTCACGAAATTTCTTTGATTATATCTTAATTGCAACCATGATTGTTCCTCAAACCTGACATGCTTGAGCTATGTACATGACACACTTTCATTTGAGAGTCCAGACATTCCACCATTCATGTGAACAAATTGTACTCAACATGGAATAATTAAATTCACACTACCCATTTCTACAGTATCAGTACTATGTTACTATCTGTAGCAGTTGAAACCCAGTAAAACTTAAACAATTAAAACCGGTAAAGAAATTTGTCTGTTGAATAACAGAAAATATGGTATGGAGATTTGAATGAGTAAACTACTAAACAACTTACATGATACCAACAAAATGTCCCAACACAAGCTGATAAATTCCTTGGGTGGCTTGCAGGATGGCTTTGTTTCACCCTCAGTAAACTTTTATCATTGTTGCTCACAGGCTAATCTGAAGGATGATACCAAATCTTTCTTTATTCTGCTGGGTTATTGCACCAGGCTGACTTAATTGGTTGATGTAGGATATTTCATCACCAGTGGCAATTTGACCTAAACTTGAAGCCTGATTTGGTCTGTGATGAAATGTTTGGATGTGAAATAGGATACACGTTAAAGGCCACAGTTTACATATATCTATAACAATATACTGAATTGTGTGTATTAAGAATGGCAAGTTGGTAATAGCAGTGTAGATAAATGCACTAACAAATGATGGAAAATTAGCATTTCCTATTTCATTATCCTATCACGTTTTGTACTGTGTTATATATACAGTGAAACATACAGCCAAGGGTTCCCAATGGGCACGACAGTGCACTCGCTGAGCTATCAATATATAATATAAAAAAATAATTATAAATCAAATTTTCATCAGAATTCGGTCAGCTCAGAACTTGCTGGTAACAATGCCCTAATGCACGTTCATGCCAAAAATCAAGGTTCTAATGTCAACGGTTCTCCTTATTTTGCCGACGAAAGGATTCGGATGGACTGACTGACTGACTGACTCATTACCGGACAATTTGCGATCTGTAGCCTACTTCGTAGGAATATGGAATATGGAATAGGTCTTTGGATTATGGACGCGGATATTCTCTAATGGACGACGGCTGAATTATGAATGACGGACCAGACGCTTGTAATTACAATTATTTTTTTATTATTTATTGATGGCTCAGCGAGTGCAATGTCATGCCCATCGGGAACCCTTGGCTGGATGTTTCACTGTGACTTTTGAAGGTTCCCTGATACCGCATATCACGTTGGACACACCGGTTCTCGTGAAAATGAAAATTTGATTTACAATTATTGTTTTATTATTTATTGATGGCTCGGCGAGTGCAATGTCATGCCCATCGGAAACCCTTGGCCGTATGTTTCACTGTGACTTTTGAAGGTTCCCTGATACGGCATATCACGTTGGACACACCGGTTCTCGGTGGACTGACTCGGTGAATTCGGATCGGTGAATTCGGATGGACTGACTGACTCACTCACTCACTCACTCATTGCCGGACAATTTGCAAATGGTAGCCTACTTCCTAGGAATACTATTGATTCTCTGTAGCTGGAAACTGGTGGGAGATAGTCGAAGACGCGAAAGTGCCATTGTTATTTGACCGTTATCTGCTGTGTGCGAGAGCGTATGAGGGAAATGATATGACTACTTTTGACACATAGAGTCTCATACCGTATAGTCTCTTTATAACAAGATAAAAACACGTTATAACGGCAGGCACCGTACACACTCGTTATAACGAGACACAACTCGTATCGAGATACAATATCAGTATAACGCGATAAAACTTACTCGTTATAACGAGATACAGTACCGTTATAACGAGATAGCGAACTCCTTTCGTAGAACAATGTTGGAAACCGCATGTCACAGATGTTTGACCGTATTTTGCATTCGTGAGTGCCGAGCGGAAATCTACGAAGGGAACCGATTAACTATTCGCTACCGGAGATCTCCGAGAAGTTGCGAATGGGTTATTTGCTATTTAGGAGTACGAAAGCGTATTAATAGGGATATAGTACGGATATTTTTGACAAAAAGACACTCATTATGTTATACTAACTCGTCATAACGAGAAACAAACTCGTAAGATACAAACTCCTTGAGCCTGAGCATTGAGCATGATACTAAGTCGCTATAACGATATACAAATTATAACGAAATAGAAAGTTGTTCTATTGAGAGAAAATTCACATTAATGGGATAATTAAGTTGTTGAAACGAGATTCTAACTCGTTGTGCGACAAGATTTTAATCATATTAACGACATACAGCGGTTGTAACCAGATAATAAAGTCATTATAACGAAATTTTGAGATACAAAGTCATAACGAGATGAAGAAGCCGTTAAAAGTGTTATAGCGAGTGGGTCTCCCGTTATAAGGAGATATTGTTTGTTACACTTGGTAAAACGAGATACAAACTCCTCATAACGACATATAAACTCGTTTGTTACACTTGGCATCGACGTACAAACTCGTTACAACGACATACAAACCCGTTATACGAGATACATGTACTAATTCACATAGTGATAACGAGATACCAACTTGTTATGGCGAGATACTAACTCACAGCGACATACTAACTCGTTATAACGCAACACAAACTTGTTATAGCGAGATACTAACTCACAGCGACATACTAACTCGTTATAACGCAACACAAACCCTTTATAGCGAGATACTACCTCGTGATAACGAGATACCAACTCGTTATGGCGAGATATTAACTCACAGCGACATACTAACTTGTTATAACGCAAGACAAACCTGTTATAACGTGATACTACCTCGTGATAACGAGATACCAACTCGTTATGGCGAGATACTAACTCACAGCCACATACTAACTCGTTATAACGCAACTCAAACTCGGTATGGCGAGATACTAACTCACAGGGACATACTAACTCGTTATAACGCAACACAAACCCGTTAGCGCGATACTACCTCGTGATAACGAGATACCAACTCGTTATAGCGAGATACTATAACTCACAGCGACATACTAACTCGTTATAACGCAACACAAACCCGTTATAGCGAGATACTACCTCGTGATAACGAGATACTAACTCGTTATGGCGAGATACTAACTCACGTGCAGAGACATTCTCGTTATAACGAGACGAAAACTCGTTAAAGCGATACACAAATTATCCCAACTCAGTTATAATTGAAAATTTGTTTAGGGTTGTCCCTGTCTAAATATTTATTAACCATTCAAACTTGACACAAAGCAGACTGATGCGTGTATTCCAGAATTTTATATTTCGCATTGCATAACTTCATATAGCAATATGGGCATTTACATCTTTGGTTTGACGTCCGATATCTGTATTACCAGCTATAACAGATTTTGTGTTTAATATTTTTGGTCGTTAGCGCGAGTGGGATCACGGGATGACAAACAATTGAATTTCTCGCCACACGGGACATTAACAGCTATTGTCCGGCGATATTCTTTTGAAATACTAGTTGGATTATAGGAAGATCGATGTTGTGGAGTTTTGGAAATAATGGCAGATGGATAATTGCAATATGAGCACTCAATTAGCCAACAATCCTTGCTATCAAATAGCGGAGATAGGCGGTGATTTTGTATCGACACTGAACAGTGATAAATGATAACACACAGGACGTTTGCACAGACGCCTGTATCGATTCAACGTGAAATCCTATTGAAACAGGAAACTCTAATGATTCCAAAACAATTAATGCAAATTCCCTTTTGATGAAATTTTACGTAATTGGCATATCACGAGTATCAGTGTTATAATATTTCTTCGCATTAACGCTTTTTGCGTCATTCGCACATGCATCATTGGATGGATTGAAAGCTCGCTGACATGTCAGTTCAACAAGACTGATTGACCGGATCACTTACAAGATCCTTCTTTTTCCGAAGCTTTTGTTTCCATCCAGAGGGTAATGATTCGTTCGCTCTAGTCAATATTTGATTTATTTTTGTAAAAATATCCCTATCTCCTCACTCCTCTCAAAATTAACATTCTTCCTTATTTCACGCTGCTTATTAAAAGTTACCGGAACGCAATCTGGTGTTTTAATCATTGGACTTATCTTATAAGAGGGATGACTCGTATTTAATCAATAGTACCATATAAATGTACCTTGTCTGGGATTTTTTAAGTATATCGCAGCCAGGTCTATGCGGAGGAGCGATTGCATGCGTATCACTTAACTTTTTGTGTTATTTCCACAAGGGACTTTCCACAGAATACATTTTGGTCAAGGTCTACAAAAAACCATAACAATCCAGTATGGACATACTGGTTACGTCAAAGTGACATCATGTTTTCTGAAAATATCTTTTGACCCTTTTTTCTGAATGTTTTTTTTTCCAATTCAACGGTATATACATGTATGTGTAAAATATGTCGTGCTCAAGGTTATAGACAGGTTCTTGACCCATACCGGAAGTGGTCGCTTTTACAGATAATTGTTCGGATAATAGTTGGGCAATATATAGGTTTTATAATATAAAAATATAATACTTTCCGGCACCAGTGGGGTTCCCGGCTGTGAAAAGGAATATGATCCAAACGTCGTGATATGACTTAAATATAGTTGAAAGCGGCGTTAAATCATATTCACTCACTCACTCATCCAGATTTTCCAGTCAAAAGGGAAGCGATCGTTCTGGCATTTGATTGACCAATTGGAATGACAGTATAGTGTGGCTAGAGGTGAAAAAGTCCTGCTCTATGCAGTAATATATCCGGGTCAGATATGAAGTGGTATAGTTGATTACCAGGTCGGACAGTTATGATAAAATAGGTATGGAAAAGCCATGCTCCAGGTCGTAGACAAGTTTTCAGGCCAGAACAGAAGTATTGTATTACCTTAGTCCTGGACGACAACAGGAAAAGCATGTGTGAAAAGTCATGTCCAAGGATGTAGGCACGTTCTCGAGCCAGAACGGAAGTGGTATAGTTCTGGGCTGAAATAATGATACGTTTTCCTTCTCAGAACGGTGGTGGCAATTCTGTTAGTAGATTGTCGAGTTCTGGCAGCTGATTGGCGAGTTCGGATTATCACTCCGCAAAGTGAATGGGTTTGAAAGAGCCATGTTGCTGGCATGTATATATACAAGCTTCTGGGTCAGAAAATGAGTAGTGCCGGTGTAAAACCGTATGTTTCACTGTGACTTTTGAAGGTTCCCTGATACGGCATATCACGTTGGACACACCGGTTCTCGGTGGACTGACTCGGTGAATTCGGATCGGTGAATTCGGATGGACTGACTGACTCACTCACTCACTCACTCATTGCCGGACAATTTGCAAATGGTAGCCTACTTCCTAGGAATACTATTGATTCTCTGTAGCTGGAAACTGGTGGGAGATAGTCGAAGACGCGAAAGTGCCATTGTTATTTGACCGTTATCTGCTGTGTGCGAGAGCGTATGAGGGAAATGATATGACTACTTTTGACACATAGAGTCTCATACCGTATAGTCTCTTTATAACAAGATAAAAACACGTTATAACGGCAGGCACCGTACACACTCGTTATAACGAGACACAACTCGTATCGAGATACAATATCAGTATAACGCGATAAAACTTACTCGTTATAACGAGATACAGTACCGTTATAACGAGATAGCGAACTCCTTTCGTAGAACAATGTTGGAAACCGCATGTCACAGATGTTTGACCGTATTTTGCATTCGTGAGTGCCGAGCGGAAATCTACGAAGGGAACCGATTAACTATTCGCTACCGGAGATCTCCGAGAAGTTGCGAATGGGTTATTTGCTATTTAGGAGTACGAAAGCGTATTAATAGGGATATAGTACGGATATTTTTGACAAAAAGACACTCATTATGTTATACTAACTCGTCATAACGAGAAACAAACTCGTAAGATACAAACTCCTTGAGCCTGAGCATTGAGCATGATACTAAGTCGCTATAACGATATACAAATTATAACGAAATAGAAAGTTGTTCTATTGAGAGAAAATTCACATTAATGGGATAATTAAGTTGTTGAAACGAGATTCTAACTCGTTGTGCGACAAGATTTTAATCATATTAACGACATACAGCGGTTGTAACCAGATAATAAAGTCATTATAACGAAATTTTGAGATACAAAGTCATAACGAGATGAAGAAGCCGTTAAAAGTGTTATAGCGAGTGGGTCTCCCGTTATAAGGAGATATTGTTTGTTACACTTGGTAAAACGAGATACAAACTCCTCATAACGACATATAAACTCGTTTGTTACACTTGGCATCGACGTACAAACTCGTTACAACGACATACAAACCCGTTATACGAGATACATGTACTAATTCACATAGTGATAACGAGATACCAACTTGTTATGGCGAGATACTAACTCACAGCGACATACTAACTCGTTATAACGCAACACAAACTTGTTATAGCGAGATACTAACTCACAGCGACATACTAACTCGTTATAACGCAACACAAACCCTTTATAGCGAGATACTACCTCGTGATAACGAGATACCAACTCGTTATGGCGAGATATTAACTCACAGCGACATACTAACTTGTTATAACGCAAGACAAACCTGTTATAACGTGATACTACCTCGTGATAACGAGATACCAACTCGTTATGGCGAGATACTAACTCACAGCCACATACTAACTCGTTATAACGCAACTCAAACTCGGTATGGCGAGATACTAACTCACAGGGACATACTAACTCGTTATAACGCAACACAAACCCGTTAGCGCGATACTACCTCGTGATAACGAGATACCAACTCGTTATAGCGAGATACTATAACGTCAGATATGAAGTGGTATAGTTGATTACCAGGTCGGACAGTTATGATAAAATAGGTATGGAAAAGCCATGCTCCAGGTCGTAGACAAGTTTTCAGGCCAGAACAGAAGTATTGTATTACCTTAGTCCTGGACGACAACAGGAAAAGCATGTGTGAAAAGTCATGTCCAAGGATGTAGGCACGTTCTCGAGCCAGAACGGAAGTGGTATAGTTCTGGGCTGAAATAATGATACGTTTTCCTTCTCAGAACGGTGGTGGCAATTCTGTTAGTAGATTGTCGAGTTCTGGCAGCTGATTGGCGAGTTCGGATTATCACTCCGCAAAGTGAATGGGTTTGAAAGAGCCATGTTGCTGGCATGTATATATACAAGCTTCTGGGTCAGAAAATGAGTAGTGCCGGTGTAAAACCTATCTAGGTTAACAGGCACCTGCCATTTTCCCTATCGGCTATTCTTTCCTTTTACACCGAGCGTCCTGACGATTCATTGGCGAGTTGAAATTCAGACAATCTTAGGATAAAATGTTCATGGTAGTTTAACCCGATGTTTCCGATATTCACTGGTTTTCAACAGTACAATAAATGGTACTCGACTAGCCAGATTAATAATTGACAGCTGTGCACAACAGATGAGTGACAGATTTGCAGGTTAGCAGTTGGCTGTTGATAAGCCAACCAAGTTCCATTTTCAATCCAGGATTGAAAACATTGCATCATACGAAAGTTTCTTCAACCCCCCCCCCCCCCCCCAACCATCTCAACCTTCTAAGTAATTAATAGGAATGTACGCTGTTATTACTATTTTTTTTTTTTTACTCTGCGAAAAATATTGGATTCTCTAATTAGAATCTTAATTGCAGATGCGGTTTGCAGCTGTTCTTGAAGTAGTCACGCATCGCATAGAAATCTGTACACTTTGTAATGGTATAGTGTATGATTTATTGATCACCACCAAATAACAGCCAATTAAATCGCATTTGCGCGTAAGAAACACATTTTAATAGCCGAAATTGCCGTCAGAGAATGTCAAAGAGATCGATTAGTTGCACAAATATTTGAATAATTCAACAGATTCATTGCGTGATTTGTAATCATTCTTACGCCGCAATACAAACTTTAGAATATATTACATGTATATGCCGTTATCATCTCATAACCAGGGGCTGTAAGAAATATATGCAATATGATTAATTTGACTGACTACTAAATAAGGACCACGTTAAGCTACCCAGTCATACGTATTATTCGATAAGATGGAACAGAAATATCCATACAACATTACAGATATTACAGCAAAACAGCAAAAACTTGTATAAAATTGTAGCATCATACAAGTATGCTATATGTATCGGGGGGGAGGGGGGCATGTCAAAGTGCCCAATCTTAAGCGCAAAGTAGCAATATAATATAATATAATATAATATAATATAATATAATATAAATTTTTAGATGAATCCTACAGAACCTAGAGGCTACAAAGGTGGTCTCCCCTATAGCGGATTTATACATAATATACAAGATTTATTCTGTTACCTGAAAAAAGACACGATAACAATCAGAAAGGGCATTGGGCCATAACAGGCTAATTATTATTCTGCGAAAATTAAAATCGAGGAAGGGCAACCTCAAATTATATAAGCTTAGCTATCCAATACCCGCATAAAACGAGAAGTATCTAGCTTCAAATATATCTGTATTTTGATTCCAAGTGAACGATTTTGTTGCCACGAAAAAGGATGTATAAATAGAACAATTATTTATATGCAATATGATCATAATTCCTCTGAAGTTTGGGGTTTGTTTTCATTAATGTTTTCATTTCAAAGATCGTGAGTAATTTGAGGCGGAATAAATAATTTTCTACCGAAACGAAATCTGTCAATTCTGACAAATGACGTCACTGTGATGTCGCGAAAGCGGACAATGAATTTCTCCGATATCAATATATATATAGTATTTAAATTTCAGCTCGCTTGGAATTGGAGTAGCCTTCGACTTCGTCTGGCACGAAGGTGTCCAAAACAAAAGAATTAAATATGGGCATAAACGGTAGAATACTGCACTCGATAAG
>JAVTVY010049858.1:0-22642 GCA_036873755.1 Hanleya hanleyi | reverse complement strand
ACTGGTTAATCAAAACTGCAACTGGGTTCTCAAGCGAAACTATGACAGCGGTGAAAGCCACTCGCATGTCACAGATGTGTCGAATCAAACAATAAGATCACGTACCTGAACATATATCAGTTCACTGCCATAGTTCAGTTCAGTAGGTAAATCCCTCCTCTATATAGGAGCACCTCCGTATAGGAGTACATATTAATATACAATCAATCGGAACCACTCAACATTTATAGCTCAACTATCGTGCTGTGAAGTGAACATTTATACAATTCTACAATTGGACGAACTACTATCCTGAAAGTGCTGTGACAGTCTAACCATGTGAGCTTCCTAACGGTGTATGCGATGTACTACTGTGAGTGGATTGTCACTGAAAGACACCCAGGTACTTTATTCCCCAAGTCATAGTGATTTAGTAAAGGCCTATTCCAATTTTCAACAATTACTGTTATCATTTACAATCGTACTTCAGAGTTATCACATCAATTAGATATAAATACATCTACTTATAAATCACCATAAGGTATCCTAGCCTGCAGCCAATATCACGGCCTGCCCCATTGATGTTCAATCTGCGATTCCGTCGGCCAAGTCGCTGGTTGCTATTTGCCGCATAGAAACATCAACAGAAGTTGAAATAAAATATGAAAATAACGATATATTAATTATGCGCAACACAAATATTAGGCAATTTGAAATCATACTGAATATGAGCATATTTCATTGACTAGAATATGACCATTCATAGCCTAGTTATAGGATTTGGAATTATATTGTCGTTTTGTATCATTTATCGTTTTTCGATAATTCCCGCATTTCCAAACAAGACAAAAATTAGCAGGGAATTTGGTATAAGTACAGCGAATGTGGAAACTAATGGCTCATGAGGAACCGGTTGCACAATGCTTGTATCATCAAACGCACCGTTCTCAAATTATGAAAGAACAATGGCACCTACTGTGGGAACCACCAGTGTGGATTGTACTGTTGCGTTCACCGTTCCTCGTTTTCATTAACGAGATCATTTATTATAGCATGATACGCTTACTTGATCTCAAACTTTTTAGATATTAAGTTAGTATAACGTAATTTGAATAAAATGAACTGTTGATATTCGTGAGCGGTAATTACTGGGTTCAATCCCTGGCCGGGTCATACCAAAGACTTGAAAAATGGAACTTGTTGCTTCCTCGCTCACGCTCAGTATTGAGAGGATAGAACAAGGACTGCTTCGGTCGGTGTCAGTATAACGTGACTGAGTGGGGTGTCATGTCTGCCTACGGCATGATATTTCGGTGGGACAGCAGTATAAAATGTCAACATTAGATCTGCTCTGTTACAAGTAGGTATACCCCCGCCCCTTCCACTCCCCTCCCTTCCCTTCCCCGTCGTGATATAGCTGAACAAATGTTGAAAGCGACGCTAAACCCTATTCACTCACTCGTCACCGTATATAATAGGGTTAACACCGATGCCCATCAAGAACCCATCGGGCCAGAAGTGCTCTTCAATACACACGTATTGAAGATCAATTAGCGATTAGCACGCAGGGGTAAAACGGCTTCGACTGATTCCTCAGTTACTAGTAACAGCTTCGAGCCAGCGCAAAAGTGAAAAAAGGCCAATGTAGTGTTCCTCATGAGCCATTAGTTTCCCATTCGCTGTACTTATACCAAATTCCCTGCTAATTTTTGTCTTGTTTGGAAATGCGGGAATTATCGAAAAACGATGAATGATACAAAACGACAACATAATTCCAAATCCTATAACTAGGCTATGAATGGTCATATTCTAGTCAATGAAATATGCTCATATTCAGTATGATTTCAAATTGCCTAATATTTGTGTTGCGCATAATTAATATATCGTTATTTTCATATTTTATTTCAACTTCTGTTGATGTTTCTATGCAGCAAATAGCAACCAGCGACTTGGCCGACGGAATCGCAGATTGAACATCAAAGGGGCAGGCCGTGATATTGGCTGCAGGCTAGGATACCTTATGGTGATTTATAAGTAGATGTATTTATATCTAACTGATGTGATAACTCTGAAGTACGATTGTAAATGATAACAGTAATTGTTGAAAATTGGAATAGGCCTTTACTAAATCACTATGGCAGTGAACTGATATATGTTCAGGTACGTGATCTTATTGTTTGATTCGACACATCTGTGACATGCGAGTGGCTTTCACCGCTGTCATAGTTTCGCTTGAGAACCCAGTTGCAGTTTTGATTAACCAGTATTACTCGCGCGCACATCGATTGCGCAGCTTCCTTTGGGCATATCCGGTTTACATGTACACTTTACAAGTTCGTGTACTTTATATTTACGTTAAATTTAACGTCTTAACTTCCTATCGTTATTTATGTTCAAAAAATATTTATAAAAATTAAAAAAAAAAACTTTAGTCACCCTTTCCAATTATCGTTCGCGAATGGATCGTTTATTTCGTCAAATTTTCTCGAAGTCGCGATTTTCCAAGGCGCGAGGGAATGGTTTTTTTTCTTCAAAATAAACGATTCATTCGCGATCGCTGTTCGAATGGTTTTTTTTTCTGTTGGCAATCGTTTTTCAATCGAGAAAATCCTCGCGAATAAAAAGCGATATCGCGATTCAATCGCTTTTTAATCGAGAAAATATAAACGATTGAAAAAAAACGATTGAGGATTATAGCCGAAAGTAGTACGCCATTGGTTCAGCCTGACTGACCCGCATACACGTTCGAGTTTCTAACACTTCAGTCAGACTATATAAAGTTCGATCATTTTTTCTTCTTCCTTTTCCATTCTTTGCCTAGTGTAAAACTATAGCGTGTTTCTGTACAGTTGGCGGTTATATAGATACGATGGGGATATTGAAAGAAAGAAAATATCTATATATATACATAGGAATAATGGTTATGCATATAATTATAACTTCATATTTACATATATTTTGTACGGGACACAGACCCGGATATGGTCAGATTGGGTCATTTGCACTTGCAATTTCGTCTATTATTTTGGGTATTTCTGTGTTTTAAAGCTGGTATTATTCCAGATTTCTTGTGTAGTATTTTTCGTGAACGTTTTTGGCATCTGTGCGGACTGAATTTTTGAGTTGATTCGTCAGATTTTCGCTGTACGCGTGGTCTTTTGTCCTACGATCACCATTTTCCTTGTGTAGATAGATGGCGCTGTATTGAATATAACATTGTCATACGGGGTTTTGAGTCTTCGAAAGCACTTAATTATTAATATATAGCGCGGGCTATTTGTAAAAAATTTCACAACTGGCTAATCCAGTAAGAGATGAAATTATATACTATTCAGTTGGTTTTTGGCTTGAGCTTCCCTTTGGACTCATTCATAGTTCATTTATCAAAATATAAAATTAAAATAAAAAGTATTGTACATATGTGAATCCAACCGTTATATGCGATTCAATCACCATTGTGATATGTATTTGATATTAATATGAAATCACTGCCGCGAATATTCTTATAATAAATAAAATTAACTTGATGGTGATTTTTTGAACTTATTCACATCTCAATAGTTTAAAAACTGTACCAAAACATGAATGGATACCCTTTCCTAATGTATGTTTTACTATAACAAAATATACATATTTAATTACACTATTTTTCACCTTAATTAACCTAGAAATTCTCGGCTGGAGGGCTAAGCTGTTCTGGGTTATCGCCATGCGCCCATTCACACCTCTATGAAGCCTGTGCCGTAATCATTCTGATAATGCAATCAACGACGAACTCAAATCCACTTATGATCTGTACCCGGTATTTACAAAACAAGATATTGTGACTATCATCCTGTATTGTTTATACCAAGTTGCATGAATATATGAGGAAATGCGCCGTGCGTCGGGTTTTATAATGTTAAAGACATAGGCCAAAACTCGACGTCGTGTTTCAAAAGTCGACGTCGAGTTTTGGCCTATCTCCTAACATTGTAAAAGTCGACGCGCGACGGAGAGGGCAACGTCGCCTTTCAAAACGCGACGTCGACTTTTTCCGTCGCGCGTTGCGCGTCGACTTTTAAAAGTCGACGCGCGACGGACATTCGCGTCGCGCGTCGCCTTTTGGTTTACAAAAGTGCACATGTCTGGGGAGCATGTATTCCATATTGTTCACGAGACACAATAAATTATCAGTCAAATTATCAATTGAAATTTGCCACTATACGTTGTACAAACGTATTATATAAAATTCACAATCTTTGTTAACTTTCTTCTTTTATGTAAAGGTGTATGTGTGTTTGTGCTGTGATGTGTTGTATTATGGTATATTTCACCGTACTGTATGGTATGGTATTGTTTAGAATTGTATTGTTTTGTAATGTATTGAGTTGTAATATGTTGAATTGTAATATATTGTATTGTAATGTATGGTATTATTTTTTATTGTATTGTATTGTATCGTATAATATAGTTTTGTCTCGTATTGTTTCGTTGTATTGTGATTTGGGGTGTTATATTCGAACGAAAAAACAAAACAAAAACAAAATGTTCACATATGCGATTTCCGATCCTTGTAGCTTCTGACGGGAGTAGTAGGAAAAGAGCATTTAAACGCAGGTTGACCTACTTATTTGTTCCCCCGGGTAAAATTTAAGGGGGAACCCAGGTTAAAGTATAGGAAGCGGCCATTTACGGCCTTTGACCTCTGAGGCCGTGTAGAGGTCAAGGCCGCTATAGTTCCAACAGGTGGCGGTCATGAGCATGTATTCTTCCGCGGTGATGCGGTCTGGTGGTGATGCGGTCGCTGGAAAAAGCTTCCGCGGAGAAAAAGTAGTCCCCAGACTACAAAAACGCTGCATGGTCCGATTGGGTCGAGTGAGGTATCAAAGTGAAGCATTCGTGAAGGGGCATGCAGTCATGGGTGGGTGCACGTAAAATTAGGATTTTTTCCCGAAACTATAAAAAGCGGAACACGGACTTTACCCCTAAACTAGAGGAAAACACCTATCAACCCTAGCCAAAAGGGCTAATATCGGTCCCCGGGCTTATTGGGACCTGCCTATCAAGTCAATGGGGTGGGTGCATGTAAAATTGGGATTTTTTCCCGAAACTATAAAAAGCGGAACACGGACTTTACCCCTAAAATAGGAGAAAACCCCTATCAACCCTAGCCAAAAGGGCTAATATCAGTCCCCGGGTTTATCGGGGCCTGCCTATCCAGTCAATGGGGTGGGTGCTTGTAAAATTAGGATTTTTTTCCGAAACTATAAAAAGCGGAACACGGACTTTACCCCTACAATAGGGGTCTGTATTATACAATATAAGGGAAAATGCCTGTATGGGGTATGGGGATGGTCAATTCTTTTCGTGGGCTTTACTATGGCTTGTGGGGTCGCGTTTTTCTCGTCTCGCCAAGAAAATGACAATGGGAAGGGCCCCGGAGCGAATCGGTGAAATTTTTGGAAAAAGTCACCCAGGTCTGTATATAGGCCTATAGGCTGGCTGTGAGGGGTATAGGTCCAACCTGGGAAATTCACACACGTTCATTGTGATATTGGTTGTTTGGTCTTGTTTTTCACGTCTCGTCATTTAGAACACGATGGGAAGGGTCCCGGAGCGAAACGGTGAAATTTTTGGAAAAGTACCATATAGCCCATATAGTCCCATACTGGCTATATGGGGGTATAGGTTCAACCTGGGAAATTCACACACGTTCATTGTGATATGGGTGGTTTGGTCTTGTTTTTCTCGTCTCGTCATTTAGAACACGATGGGAAGGGTCCCGGAGCGAAACGGTGAAATTTTTGAAAAAAGTCACCGAGGTCTGTATATAGGCCCATAGGCTGGCTATATGGGGGTATGGGTTCAACCTGGGAAATGTACACACGTTCATTGTGATATGGGCTGTTTGGGTTTGTTTTTCACGTCTCGTCATTTAGAACACGATGGGAAGGGTCCCGGAGCGAAACGGTGAAATTTTTGGAAAAAGTCACCGAGGCCTGGGTAGGCCCATAGGCCAATGCTGCATGGCTATGGGTGTATAGGTCCATACGGGGTGGCCGTTTTGGGATCTAGGTGGGCCACTCATGGTCCGATGGGGTCGAGTGAGGTACCAATGTGAAGCCTATGTGAGGGGGCAACCGATGGGATGAATGTAGGGTAGGAGTATTGTCATTGTGCGCATGCGCAATAGACAAAGTGTATGAAAATAGACGTTTTGGGATCTAGGGGAGTCACTAGTGGGCCGATTCGATCGAGTGAGGTATCAATGTGAAGCCTATGTGAGGGGGCATCTGATGGGGTGAGTGCGGGGTTGAAATTTCGTCACTCTGCGCATGCGCAGTGGACAAAGGGTATGGAAATAGACGTTTTGGGGTCTAGGTGGGCCACTAGTGGGCCGATGGGATCGAGTGAGGTATCCATGTGAAGCCTATGTGAGGGGGCTAGACTAGGGTGTCGTTTCCATTCTGCTGCGCAGGTCACGTGGGTTGTGACGTCACTTCCGGGTTTCACCTCCAAACCCAGAAGAGTTCCAATGTTCCCCTTAGACGTCCGGATGTTCAACCTCCGGGGTTTTCCCCGGCCCGGCCCGGCCCGCCCCGGCCGCAGCGCGCGCGGGGATGATCTGATGCCGCAGCGCGCGCGGGTTATCCGGAACTGCGTGGGTGAATCCCCAGCGCGCGCGCATGAAGACCCTCATACACACCCCAATGCAGGCGCAGACGTGAAGTGCCCGGATGATAGACACGGACGTCACCGAGAAAAACGCATACAACTCGTCACATACAGTCGACCCCCTTCAAGACCCTCATACATACCCGAAAAGATACGGACGTTACCGAAAAGACACGGACTTTACCGAAAAGACACGGACGTTACCGAAAAGACACGGACTTTACCGAAAAGACACGGACTTTACCGAAAAGACACGGACGTACCCGAAAAGACACAAAGGTGAACGACATTGTGGAAAACCCCCACAGACAGGTTAGTACATGTCCTATCATGTTCACAGGTTAAGCCCGATTCACGCATAATAAAAGGATTGATCTGTAATCTGTGTTGTTGTTGCTCTCTTTTTTGGGCTAACCCATCAGAATAGTACGTATCACGGACTACACCCGTAGAGCTACGTCTAGGCGCGCATGTGTGACATGGTCTATAAAACACGTCCCTCTGGATCCCACACCTTCATTTCTACGGTTGCAGAGCCATGACGGAGATCCAACCCTATGCGACTCGCATTTTACAGCATACCACCGTGGTTAATTCGTTCACGGTTTACCGAGCAGTGGTTAGGTCCATGTTTGCAGATGGCGACGACAACGAGGGGCGACGCCAGATCCTGAACGAGTTCACAGAAGCGACCCTCGACAGAGTGCACTCGATGGAGAGATGTGCCATCACTCACCACTACTGGACTATGACAGCCATCCTTGATGCCCGGGCTATGGACCACGAGCGCTCACGCCGGAACCAGCGACGGTTGGTTGGCCTAGTCATGGTCTGTGCCCTATTCACCCTGGCGCTGCGGCATTGACAGTGGGACCTGACTATAAATACGAGAGACAGACACAGTGTGCGTCATTCACCCTTCGTCATTGGGTCAACCATGTCACCAGTCCTACGAGCCATCCTGCCCCTTACACCCCAGGTGGGGTTACACGTCTATGAAGATAAAGTCACCATCGTGGAAGATCGGGATGTCTGTGGGTGGGGTTCGGAGTCCACATCCACTACGGTTACCCTACACCGTGATGGCTGAACCAAATTTAAACGGGTGTTGAGCGGTGAGCTCGACGGAAACCTCATCCACCTCGGGAACGCCAACTACGTACACCGTGGACCCTTCTTTGCCCGTGTGGGGCGTTACCACGATCCTACGCAAAGCTTCACCCTAGACCCTGACCTGTGGACAGCCTTGGAGAAAGTGGTGCCTATTTGTGGACCAGCTGTTTACACCGGACGAGCGGTCATCAGACCAGTTGGGGTGGGCTCGTGCTATTGAGGACGCGCTGGCTGAACCCAATGAACAACTGTCTAGCAATGAACCAGACGACGATGTCATTGATTACCCGGCTAGACTCAGTCAGCCCAGTGACATGACCACCCGATCCTTTGATCTCACGGGGTTCTCCCTATAAATACGAGAGACAGTCAAATCTTGTACCATTCACGCACTGACCATGACGGAGCATATAATACTGGTGTATCTCAGCTTGACCCCCGACGTCTTCCTGCACGTGTATGCGGATAAGGTCGATATCATGGAGGAGGTGGGAGACATCTGTGAGGCGGACCCTACACAACCGTGCCCGGCCCACATTCGTCTGTCCCGAGAGGGCTGGACCAAATTCAAACGGGTGTTGTCTGCTGAACTGGACGGCGACCTCATCCACTTGTGTCACGATGTGTACATCCGACGCGGCCCTTTCTTTGTTCAATTGGCTCGGCTAGATGGGGGTACAGTGCATTTTACCCTTCACCCTGATCTATGGTCTGCATTTGAAGATGCCGTGGTAGATGTGGATCAAGTGCTTATCAAGCGGTCATCAGACGAGTTGGACTGGTCATTTACCATGGACACTGTGGAAGCCAACGAAGAAAATCAGAAAGAAACTCCCGCCCAAGATATACCCGTTATAAATAAACGATAGAGCCAGGGTCCGTCATCATTTGTCACCATGAAGCGCTGGGAGAAGGTGTTGGATAACTTATAGTACAGTCCCGAGAGTCCGGCGGCCTATAGTGCATTGTCGGCTCTCTATCGAGCGGCCAAACCCCAGGGAATACACCGTGCCCAAGTCCGAGATTGGTTAAGAAAACAAGACACCTATAACTTACATCGAGCTGTCCGTCGCCACTTTCTACGGAACCGGGTCATCGTGGGAGGAATAGATGCCCAGTGGCAAGCGGATTTGGTCGATATGAGCGCCTTTGCCAAACACAACGATGGGAATCGATATAGTTTGACGTGCCTCGATATCCTGTCAAAGTATGCGTGGGTGGTACCCATCCGGACGAGAACGGGGGCGAATCTCATAGCGGCGTTCAAAGACATCTTCAAGACCGAGCGCAAACCTTTGTATTTGCAAACCGACGAAGGCACGGAATTCCTCGACAGACCGTTCCAAGCCTTTCTCAAGAAACAGAAGGTCTTCTTCTTCCATACCTACAACGAGACCAAGGCTTCCGTGGTGGAAAGGTTCAACAGGACATTCAAAGGCCGCATGTATAAATATTTCACCTATAAGAATACAAAACGGTACATCGATGTTCTCCCGAAACTTGTGAGTGGTTACAATCGAGCCTATCACCGGAGTATACAGAGAGCCCCCATTACTGTGACCCAACGCAATGAAGCCCAAGTCCGGCGTGTTTTGTACACCATACAATCGCAGCGAACGTCGAAGGCGGTGTTCAAGGTCGGGGACCCTGTACGGATCAGTAAAGCCTACCCCGACAGCAGCGAGTCTATGAACTTTTACGATATGGAATTACAGCCTGTCATAAAAACACAGCAAGACTACTACACGGTGGAGCAGATTTTGAAAACGGAACGTCGGCGTGGCAAACTGTTTCATTTCGTCAAATGGCAAGGCCGGCCCAGTTCCTTCAATTCCTGGGTCGCAGCCAACCAGGTGAAATGACTATAAAGCCAGACACCACTACCGTCATCCTTCATTCCACGTTCGACCATGAACACGGTGCAACCGTCTCTGAACACAGCGTCTCCCCAAACGCGCAAAGCGCAAGTGGGCTTTGTGGTGATATTGCTAACCCTGCTGAGTGTGTTGTACGGAGGTGTGTTTTACGACGTAGCCTATGTCAGCACGTTACTCAACCAATTGAGAACACCAGCCATCAGTGAAACCGGTCTACAGAGAGCACCAGACAATCTCGTATCGAGCCCAGTCACCACCACACCCCGTGTAGAAGCCACATCGAGCTCCACACCAAGCTCCACACGTACACCAAGTACACCAAGTACGTCTGAAAACCCACAGGATTTCATCCCTCAGAGTGAACAGACAACGACCACCGACGGTGTACCCACCACCATCAATACTCGCAGTGAACAGACAACGGCGACCGACGTTGTACCTACCACTCCAGTTCACTCGTACCAAATTTACAAGAGCGGATTACCACGACAGCGGATACACCTCGAACCATGGACCCCCGTTGGCAACATCCCTTCACCTGCGTCATCGCAGGACCGACGGGTTCTGGATGATCTGATGGCAGAGACGGACAGTCGGGTCACCCAACTCTTTACCAAAGGCAGCCATCATCGTCGGTTGAGCATCATCTACATTGTGCAGAATCTCTTCAGTAAAAACAAAGAACATCGGAACATCAGCTTAAATGCCCACTACATGGTGGTCTTCAAAAACCCGAGAGATACCACTCAACTGCTGCACCTGGCGAGACAGATGTACCCTGGAGGCACTGCGTTTGCGTTGGAAGCCTTTAAAGATGCGACAACCCCTCAGCACGGGTATATGCTCTTCGACCTGAAGCAAGCCACCCCGATCACCTTCGACTACGCACCGGAATCTTTCCCGGAGAGACTCACCACGTGTACATGCAAAAATAATGTAAACACACCCACAGTGGCTCCCCCAGCTGGGGTGTGTGTGTTTTGATGATGGGGATAATAAAAGAATGAATACCACATCATGGTTGATTTTTGTCTCTGTTCTCTGAGATAGATAAAAAGGGCAGGGTTGTGGGTTCTAGCATTAGTTGTACATGATATCTGCGCGAGTACGGAAGCACGCCCCGACGCTCCGTGTATTGAAGACGGCCCCACCCGAGTTGGTTCGAACCATTGTACGCGGTGCAGATCCCGCTCTCGTGTGCTGTCTGTGTGAGATTGGACTCAATATCTTAAAATGCAACGTACCACGGACTCCGGCTCAGAAGGCAAAGTTGGCCAAGCATAAGACAGGTCTGCGAACCCTAGTCCAGAAGCGAGTTTCTCAAACACAAAAAAAAAAGGTGTTACAGAAAGGTGGATTTCTCGGGGCCATCTTAGCACCGTTGGCCGCTTCCGTGTTGGGTCCAGTATTGGGTGGACTCTTCGGCCGACAATGAACCACACGAAAAAAATGGTCCTCGTCGAACCTCGGCTCCTTCAAAACCTCCAATCACCGTACCCCGTACCTTCTGCGGTGAAGACGATAAGCACCCTCGATGAAGAGATGCGTCAGATCTTACAACGACCGGTGTTAAGCGACAGTGAGAAAGTACAACAGTACAATTAGACGCTTCAGCGGTACATGACGTTCATGGACCAATACAAAACCCTCTCTACCCCAGCACCACCACCACCACCACGCGACACACCACCGACCTCAGCACCGCTCCAACAGCCTTCATTACCAGCCCCACAGTGGGTCGAAGACGAAGTCCTGAAGAGTGTACCTGCATCGTTCAATCCTAACAAGACTTCGAATGATAAAGGCGAACTCCTGGTACAGAATCAGGTGGTCCCCGGTACCCACATGACGGATTTAGTGAATGACCTGATGCGTCAACGCAGGTCGCACACGAATCCTCGAGGATGGGAGGTCTTCGCTCAAGGCTTGAAAGACATGCATGTACCACAGGAATTGGTGGGGAACCCCCAGCGCTGGGCCTTTATGCAATCACCCAGTCGTGCACGACGACTCTCACCACACCACGAGGGGAAACCGGAGTCACCCCCCAAAACACCACCACGGCGGGCACTTACTTTTTCACCCCATTTACCACGCCACCCCCTGCAACCACCAAGATCTAAGTCACCGCGACCATCACGACGATTAGCGCCCAAGGGCTGGGAGAAGTATTAAACCCAACAGCAGCAGCAGGAAAGCTCAGTCGTCATGTTTTACCTCACCCTACCCAGTAACAGCTCGGCTGATGTGTTTCCTGACAACACCTTGACCAAGTACGTGACCCAGTTACCGCAACCGTTGCATTTATCTGGACGCTGGGAATGTGGACTCGTAGATATCCAATACCCTTACTCGTGGTACAACGTGCGAGCCAATGAAGTATGGTACGAGGTGACCTACGAAGGACAAGAAACTCGACTCAAACTACCCGAAGGTCAATACGATACCCCCAAGGAGTTCGTGGGTGGACTGAAAAGTCTGATGCATTATAAGTCTCTACGAGACGTCACGAATACTTCAAAACCCATAAAATCTTTCCCCTTAAAAAATCATGTGGACTTCGATTACAACGCACACAACGACATGGCCAATCTCACGCTCAGCCCCAACGTGAGTGTCGAATCCTACCCTACAGCAAATGCTGGGTCTCAATCTACCGGGGTACGCTGGCCCCACCGGCGAGAGAGCCCACATCCCGATGGACATGCGTGGTGGTATGTATGGCCTGTACATCTACTCGGACGTGGTCGATGCACACATTGTCGGAGACAGCAACGTACCTCTACTGCGCGTCTGCCCGGTGAAAGGCACGTATGGAGCTCAAGTCACCCACAGTTTCAGGCATATCGTGTATCTACCGGTCAGTCAGACTGATATTAGCTCCATCGTCATCGATATGAGACCACACCGGTCAACCGATTGCATTCGAGCGTGGGAAAGTGGTGCTGACACTTCATTTCCGTCAAGTCCGAGCGGTTCACTTTGCATAATGAAGGTGCCTTATCAATGCCATACAGCCAGTTACGTCGATCATCGACCAAACAGGCCGGGGGTAGCTTTCCTGTCTTTGCAGATACACGCATGCGACGAGGACATGGGCTGGGGAACATACTCGGGAGCATCGTCAAAACGTTCCTGCCCTTGGTGACGCGTGGGGTCAAAGCGATCGGCAAACAAGCGGTGCGCAGTGGACTACAAGTTGCGGGTGATGTCTTGGGCGGTGCGTCACCCAAGGAAGCACTGAAACGTCGAGCCAAAGAAGCAGGAGGCGTCTTGGTCGCCAAAGCACAACGCACCGTAGGGAATAAAAGACCTGCACCACCGAGACCACGCACCAGTCGACGACCGACCCAGGGACGACGCACATCGAAGACCAAGGATATCTTTTCTTAAAGATGGCTTTCATCCATGCCGAGTCGTGTCCTTCTACCAACAGTGAATTTGATTTATGGACCGTCCCACCTACTCAGACCAGTACCGAAGAGGGCCAATGGGTGGAACATCTGTCCCTTTCCAGCATTACAGCCACAGGCCCCATTGAATTCACCATCACCAACGCAGATACGACCTACCTGGATTTAGCCCACACGTACCTATATGTGAAAGCTAAAATCACCAATAATGATGGGTCAGTCCTCAAAGCAGATGCACCCGTAGGTCCAGTGAATCTCTGGCTTCATTCGCTATTCCAGCAAGTGGATATAGCCCTGAGTGATAAACTGGTGAGCGCCTCGACGAACACGTACCCGTACCGAGCCTACATCGAAACACTGTTATCCTACGGGCGTGACGCTAAAAAGTCGTATTTGACAGCCCCGTTGTTCTACCGAGATACCCCAGGCAAGATGGAAGCGAGTCCTGATAATGACGGCTACACGGAGAGAGTGGATGCCACAGCAGAGAGTCACTCGGTCGATATGATGGGACGTCTGCATGCGGACTTATTCATGCAGGACCGATACCTCTTGAATGGAGTGCCTGTCAAAATACGACTAGTGCGCGCAACGCCTGCGTTTGCCTTGATGGCCCCGAATGAGGACCTCGAGTATAACATTGTCATCCAAGAGGCAAGTCTGTTTGTACGCAAAGTGAAACCGAGCCCAGGTGTACAGTTGGGGCACATCAGAGCCTTGGAGAAAAAACCAGCCCAGTACCCGATTCGACGAGTACAGACCAAGGTCTTTTCCGTTCCTAAAGGCAATATCATTGTCAATCAAGAAAACCTGTTCCTGGGGGATTTTCCCAAGCGTTTAACCCTAGCCTGTGTGGAGAACGTGAGTTATAATGGGACTCTCTCGAGGAATCCGTTCAACCTAAAAGCGTTCAACATCAATTTCGTGGCCCTGCATGTGGATGGCCAACAGGTACCGGCATGCCCCTTACAACCTAATTTCGGAACGGACAATTACATCCGGAGCTATCTGAACCTCTTCACAGCAACTGGCCAAATCAACCAAGACGAGGGAAATATGATCAGTCGAGATGATTTCGGCAGAGGGTACACCTTGTTCTGTTTCGATCTGACTCCCACCTTAGACAACGATCATCAACTGAGTCTCGTCAAGAAAGGCAACTTACGCTTGGAACTGCATTTCGGGACACCTTTACCGAAAACCATCAATGTGATTTGCTACGCTGAGTTTGACAACATCATTCAAATCGATAAAAGCCGTAACGTCCTGTGTGACTTTGCCACCTAACATGGATACAGACCAGATACGCACCGTGCTGGAGAATGATCCAGGGACACGCATGGTCTTTCAAGGAGTGTTCGCCCGAGACGTATTCCCATTAGACCGTGTGTATCCTGCTGCTTACGCCCTGAACACAGACCCGATGGATCGACCCGATCAACACTGGGTGGCCGTGTACTTGACAGAAGAGCAGGGCGAATACTTTGATCCATACGGCCTACCACCCCTCCAATCCGATTTAACAGACTCCATGGATCAAGGCACAGAGACGTGGTGTTGGAATACTAATACATGTACGTTGCAAAGCCTGGACAGTATGGTGTGCGGACAATATTGCTTGTTTTACCTGTACCATCGATGTCGGGGACATCCCATGCAGACGATCGTCCACATGTTTGACGAGTACTCCAAGGCTGAGGACCGCGATGTACTCGTATATGAGTGGACCGCCCATCATTTCAATGTACAAGTCCCGTTCTGGGCTTGAATTCTTTCAATGTACACAAACCCCCTGTTCTGGGCTTCAGTTCTTTCAATGTACAAGCCCCCTGTTCTGGGCTTCAGTTCTTTCAATGTACAAGCCCCCTGTTTTGGGCTTCAGTTTTGAACACCGTATTAGCCAATCAGTGGCCTAGAATGGAGCCAAAGGTAACCCATGTACTCGTATATGACTGGGCCGCCCATCATTTCAATGTACAAGTCCCGTTCTGGGCTTGAATTCGTTCAATGTACACAAACCCCCTGTTCTGGGCTTCAGTTCTTTCAATGTACAAGCCCCCTGTTCTGGGCTTGAATTCTTTCAATGTACACAAACCCCCTGTTCTGGGCTTCAGTTCTTTCAATGTACAAGCCCCCTGTTCTGGGCTTCAGTTCTTTCAATGTACAAGCCCCCTGTTTTGGGCTTCAGTTTTGAACACCGTATTAGCCAATCAGTGGCCTAGAATGAAGCCAAAGGTAACCCATCCATGTCCAGAAAACATTACCCGGGTGTACAAGAACCCGGATGTAGGCGCGGACGTAGGCGAAAGCATCCCAGTACCCGGATGTAGGCGCAGACGTGAGCGAAAATCTAGTACCCGTCCATTGGCTCTTTTATCGATCGCTCATTGGCTCTTTTTCTCGACCGCTGATTGGTCCAAATGGAACTGCCCATCCTTCCCAGGTTAATTTACAATCCCCTTTTGGGGTTCAAACTCTGTATATCGATGCCGCAACATTGTCGCCGAACCTTGCTGAAAGGGAGACCTTCGACCTGGATGTGACCTTTGACCGTTTGATCCGACATTCATCCGCGCACTGCCGGTGATGACGCGTGCGCGCGCTGCGGCAGGAGTAACCCGCGCGCTGCGGCCGGGGCGGGCCGGGCCGGGCCGGGCCGGGCCGGGCCGGGGAAAACCCCGGAGGTTGAACATCCGGACGTCTAAGGGGAACATTGGAACTCTTCTGGGTTTGGAGGTGAAACCCGGAAGTGACGGCACAACCCACATGACCTGCGCAGCAGAATGGAAACGACACCCTAGTCTAGCCCCCTCACCTAGGCTTCACATGGATACCTCACTCGATCCCATCGGCCCACTAGTGGCCCACCTAGACCCCAACACGTCTGTTTCCATACCCTTTATCCACTGCGCATGCGCAGAGTGACGATATTTCAACCCCGCACTCACCCCATCAGATGCCCCCTCACATAGGCTTCACATTGATACCTCACTCGATACAATCGGCCCACTAGTGACTCCCCTAGATCCCAAAACGTCTATTTTCATACACTTTGTCTATTGCGCATGCGCAGAATGACGATATTCCTACCCCACATCCATCCCATCGGTTGCCCCCTCACATAGGCTTCACATTGATACCTCACTCGACCCCATCGGACAATGAGTGGCCAACCTAGTTCCCAAAACTGCCACCCCGTATGGACCTATACACCCATAGCCATGCAGTATAGGCCTATGGGCCTACCCAGGCCTCGGTGACTTTTTCCAAAAATTTCACCGTTTCGCTCCGGGACCCTTCCCATCGTGTTCTAAATGACGAGACGAGAAAAACAAATCCAAACAGCCCATATCACAATGAACGTGTGTACATTTCCCAGGTTGAACCCATACCCCCATATAGCCAGCCTATGGGCCTATATACAGATCTCGGTGACTTTTTTCAAAAATTTCACCGTTTCGCTCCGGGACCCTTCCCATCGTGTTCTAAATGACGAGACGTGAAAAACAAATCCAAACAGCCCATATCACAATGAACGTGTGTGAATTTGCCAGGTTGAACCTATACCCCCCATATAGCCAGTTTTTGACTATATGGGGCTATATGGTACTTTTCGAAAAAAATTCACCGTTTCGCTTCGAAACCCTTCCCATCGTGTTCTAAATGACGAGACGAGAAAAACAAATCCAAACAACCCATATCACAATGAACGTGTGTGAATTTCCCAGGTTGAACCTATACCCCCATATAGCCAGTATGGGACTATATGGGCTATATGGTACTTTTGCAAAAAATTCACCGTTTCGCTCCGGGACCCTACCCATCGTGTTCTAAATGACGAGACGTGAAAAACAAGACCAAACATCCCATATCACAATGAACGTGTGTGAATTTCCCAGGTTGGACCTATACCCCTCACAGCCAGCCTACAGGCCTATATACAGACCTCGGTGACTTTTTCAAAAAATTTCACCGATTCGCTCCGGGACCCTTCCCATTGTCATTTTCTTGGCGAGACGAGAAAAACGCGACCCCACAAGCCATAGTAAAGCCCACGAAAAAAATTGACCATCCCCATACCCTATACAGGCATTTTCCTTTATATTGTATAATACAGACCCCTATTGTAGGGGTAAAGTCCGTGTTCCGCTTTTTATAGTTTCGTAAAAAAATCCTAATTTTACATGCACCCACCCCATTGACTGGATAGGCAGGCCCCGATAAACCCGGGGACTGATATTAGCCCTTTTGGCTAGGGTTGATAGGGGTTTTCCCTACCCCTATTTTAGGGGTAAAGTCCGTGTTCAGCTTTTTATAGTTTCGGAAAAAAATCCTAATTTTACATGCACCCACCCCATTGACTTGATAGGCAGGTCCCAATAAGCCCGGGGACCGATATTAGCCCTTTTGGCTAGGGTTGATAGGTGTTTTCCTCTAGTTTAGGGGTAAAGTCCGTGTTCCGCTTTTTATAGTTTCGGGAAAAAATCCTAATTTTACGTGCACCCACCCATGACTGCATGCCCCTTCACGAATGCTTCACTTTGATACCTCACTCGACCCAATCGGACCATGCAGCGTTTTTGAAGTCTGGGGACTACTTTTTCTCCGCGGAAGCTTTTTCCAGCGACCGCATCACCACCAGACCGCATCACCGCGGAAGAATACATGCTCATGACCGCCACGTGACCGCCACCTGTTGGAACTATAGCGGCCTTGACCTCTACACGGCCTCAGAGGTCAAAGGCCGTAAATGGCCGCTTCCTATACTTTAACCTGGGTTCCCCCTTAAATTTTACCCGGGGGAACAAATAAGTAGGTCAACCTGCGTTTAAATGCTCTTTCCCTACTACTGACGGGTGTTGGTAATTTGCTGAGAATTTACTGCAACAAAGCAAGAATGGCAAGATATTTAACATAGATGGAGAGTATGTACCACATAATTTATTTGTTTCGCTGTCAGATATGTTATATTGCTGATTAATTTTCGAACACTGGTACCTGTGTTCCACAAAATGCACACCCCTCCATCGCGAGGACAATACGCATCTATTAGCTTGTCAATGTGTTCATATTTCGCCGGACTAATACGTAAAATAAATTCAAGTTTCCAATAATGAACCAAAAGCTTATGTAAGTAACAGTTTTGCAGGAGTAACATCAAGGACTAATTAGAGAACAACTAATCAATATCTTGTGTAGCTCAAAGGAAATGTGGGATCTTACTGTTTTCCGGCCGAAAACGAAAGTAAAATGACCCCACACCTCGCCTTTACTTTGACAGCATATAGTCACTCGTCTAAAATGGCAGAAAACAAAGCCTTACTATTAAAAAGGGTTGTATGATTCGAGATAAAATGCAACGTGGCGCGTTTTATCAGGAGACATTCATCAGGATGTCTTCAGAATGTAAGATTTCACAGTTCCATTGAGCTACACAAGCGATTAATTATTTTCCTCTGTTTTCCAGTCGTTACTGTTAATCCTGCAAAATAGTTACTTACATACGCTTTTGTTCATTACTGGAAACTTGAATTTAATTTACGTATTAGTCCGGCGAAATAGTAACACATTGACAAGCTAATTAGATGCGAATTGTCCTCTCGATTGAGGGGTGTGCATTTTGTGGAGTACAACGCGACGTCGACTTTTTCCGTCGCGCGTCGCGCGTCGAGTTTTGATTCTTCAAAAAGGCGACGCACGATGCGCGACGCGAAAAGTCGACGTCGCGTTTTGAAAGGCGACGTCGCCCTCTCCGTCGCGCGTCGACTTTTACAATGTTAGGAGATAGGGCAAAAGTCGACGTCGACTTTTGAAACACGACGTCGAGTTTTGGCCTATCTCTTTAACATTGTAAAAGTCGACGCGCGACGCGCGACGAAAAGGGCGACGTCGCGTTTCAAAACACGACGTCAACTTTTCGCGTCGCGCGTCGTGCGTCGACTTTTGCAAGTCGACGCGCAAGATCAAATTGGCACAAATAGAACACCATAGAAAAGACTGGAGATGCGCATGTGCTCTAACCGTTGACGGAGGATTTTTCCTTACTGAGTTCTGGCCCTTCACATTTCAAAATACTGCAGATTAAATGATATCAGAAGTTCATGAACACTGAACTTCTGATGATATGTTGTCAACACCACAACAGTTTTGATATGGTTCACATAATACTTCGTGAATATTATCGGCACAGTCTGGAGATGCGTATGTGCTATTTAGGTTGACGGAGGATTTTTCCTCACTGAGTTATTGCTCTCTAGAGTTCAAAATACTGTAGATTAAATGCTATCTTGTCAACACAACTCCTCCTACACCTTTGGTGCTATTCCCATCCTACATGGTTGATATTATCGCCACAGTCTGGAGACACGCATGTCCTGCGATGTGATGTATGTGATGTTCTGCTATTACATTGCACATCACTGTTTGCAGAAATGCCGCTGTTCTTCGCAGTTCACTGACACTGGGGTCGGAGGATACACCATCTTCTGTTGGCTCTCGATTGATCATATACTGACGCGGAAATTATTTTGTAAACGACGGCGGAATACTGGAAGTCTGGTCTGACGCCTATATTCAGAGGGTTACTTCCATAATGATGATAATAAAAATCTTTGGAATGAGAACTGTATTCTACGACAAACCTAATGACACAGGTGACAAATAATCTCCATCATAATAAATTATCATAAAGAAGCGTTCACCAAGTTCAGCACATGCTTGTGTTATATTCCACGCCAGGATAGTCTAGTTGTTATATGTTATATATCCACAACACTTTGTGTTGCACAGTTCGTCACACAGTTGTTTTTAAAGTAAGTATCATACGACGCCCCGTTAGTGCCACAGTAAATAAAAGTTGAGATCCAGTAATCCGTTATAACGAATTACTAACCCGTTATAACGAATTATAATCCGTATTCCGTCCAATAATACGTCATAGCGAATTTACTAATCCGTTATAACGAATAAGTAATTCATTATAACGGTTTACTGGATCTCAATTTTCATTTACTGTGGCACTAACGGTGCGTCGTATTAACAAAATCAAATCTGCATCAACTGGAATATATTACCACACATACATGTAGAGGAGATTGAAATGCACTGGGACATTTTTCACCTTTTTAGGTGACAAATCGCTTTTTGTTCGTGGTCCGTCGTCCGTCCGTCCGTCCGTCCGTCCGTCGTCAGTCCGTCCTTAAACAATTCTTGTTATCGCGATTTCTCAGGCACTAGTGCATGGATCTTTCTCAAATGTGGTACACAGGTTCCCCTTGGAGTCTAGTTGTGCAAGATACCTTTTCTGGTCCGATTCGAAAATCCAATATGGCCACAAGGCGGCCATCTTGGATTTCCCCATGAAACCTTGTTATCGCGATTTCTCAGGAACTACTGCATGGATCTTTCAAATTCGGTACACAGGTTCCCCTTGGGATCTAGTTGTGCAAGATACCTTCTCTGGTCCGATTCGAAAATCCAATATGGCCACCAGGCAGCCATCTTGGATTTCCCTATGAAACATTGTTGTCGTGATTTCTCAGGAAGAACATGATGGATCTTTCTCAAATTTGGTACACAGGTTCCCCTCGTGGTCTACTTGTGCAAGATACCTTCCCTGGTCCGATTCCAAAATCCAATATGGCCACCAGGCGGCCATCTTGGATATCCTCATGAAACTTTGTTATTGCGATTTCTCAGGAACTAATGCATGGATCTTTCTCAAATTTGGCACACAGGTTCCCCTTGGGGTCTAGTTGTGCATGATATCTTTTCTGGTCCGATTCGAAAATCCAATATGGCCACAAGGCGGCCATCTTCAATTTCCCCATTAAATCTTGTTATCGCGATTTCTCAGGAACTACTGCATCGATCTTTCTCAAATTTGGTACACAGGTTCCCCTTGGAATCTAGTTGTGCAAGACACCTTTTCTGGTCCGATTCGAAAATCCAATATGGCCACAAGGCGGCCATCTTGGATTTCCCCATGAAACCTTGTTATCGCGATTTCTCAGGAACTACTGCATGGATCTTTCTCAAATTTGGTACACAGGTTCCCCTTGGGATCTAGTTGTGCAAGATACCTTCTCTGGTCCGATTCGAAAATCCAATATGGCCACCAGGCAGCCATCTTGGATTTCCCCATGAAACTTTGTTATCGTGATTTCTCAGGAAGAACATGATGGATCTTTCTCAAATTTGGTACACAGGTTCCCCTCGTGGTCTACTTGTGCAAGATACCTTCCCTGGTCCGATTCCAAAATCCAATATGGCCACCAGGCGGCCATCTTGGATTTCCTCATGAAATTTTGTTATTGCGATTTCTCAGGAACTAATGCATGGATCTTTCTCAAATTTGGCACACAGGTTCCCCTTGGGGTCTAGTTGTGCATGATATCTTTTCTGGTCCGATTCGAAAAACCAATATGGCCACAAGGCGGCCATCTTCAATTTCCCCATTAAATCTTGTTATCGCGATTTCTCAGGAACTACTGCATGGATCTTTCTCAAATTTGGTACACAGGTTTCCCTTGGGGTCTAGTTGCGCATGATATCTTTTCTGGTCCGATTCGATAATCCAATATGGCCACAAGGCGGCCATCTTGAATTTCCCCATGAAACCTTGTTATCGCGATTTCTCAGGAACTACAGCATGGATCTTTCTCAAATTTGGTACACAGGTTCCACTTTGGGGGCTAGATGGGCAAGATACCTTTTTCGGTCCGATTCGAAAACCCAATATGGCCACCAGGCGGCCATCTTAGATTTCCCCAGGAAACTTTGTTATCGTGATTTCTCAGGAAGTACTGGACGGATCTTTCTCAAATGTGGTACACAGGTTCCCCTTGTGATCCAGTTTTGTGCAGGATACCATTTTTGGCCCGATTTGAAAATCCAGTATGGCCACCAGGCGGCCATTTTGAATTTCCCAGTGAAATTTTGTTATCGTGAATTCTCATGAACTACTGCATGGATCTTTGTCAAATTTGGTTCCCCTTGTGGTCCAGTTTTTTGGTCCGATACGAAAATCCAAGTTACGCTTCAAATTAATACGGTATTCCCGAGTTGTGACGCTGCATCACAAGAGTAGGCGGATCAAACGGTGAGGTATATTCTATATATTGACTATAGAGAACCTTCTATACCAAAGAGTTCAAATGATTCCGAATTAAAATGTATTTCTTCAAATTTTAAATCAGTTTACTTTAGTCCATGCCACTGCAAGTGAACTGCCCCACCGTTTCGTCTGCCGACGGGTCGGCTACACGAATGGCCGTCACTCTAGTGACACAACGTCACAACTCGACAACTGTAGACTACTGCGTGTTTCGATCCAAGAGAGATAATCAGGATTCAGACACTTTCAAAGTTTCAACATTACTGCACAGACCGGATCCCTTCAGTATTAAGTTTTGTACCATCTTACTATTTTCGAGCATGGTATCTTAAAAGAGATAACTCAAACTAGCCCAGTAAACAGAACAGAAATAGCATTCATTCCTCATTATAAAGCCTTAAGTATGTTTCATAGATCATGCGAAAGTGTCAAAGAGATTTGTCTTCCCTTCCAGTACCCAATGATGACACGTGTGAAAAAAAAACAAT
>JAVTVY010049857.1:0-23266 GCA_036873755.1 Hanleya hanleyi | reverse complement strand
TGTGGGTGTGGGTTCAAAATGGCGGTTGATGTGGGTGTGGGTTCAAAATGGCGGCTGATGTGGGTGTGGGTTCAAAATGGCGGCTGATGTGGGTGTGGGTTCAAAATGGCGGCTGATGTGGGTGTGGGTTCAAAATGGCGGCTGATGTGTGTGTGTGGTCAAAATGGCGGCGCAAGGGAGCAAACGAGGCGGTGGGGAGGTCACGGGGCGAAAAAACCCTCACATTACCCTCAAAAAAACCTCTAAGCCATATAATAATAATAAACATAATCTATAGGTGTTGTACCATGTTAATAGCATCAGTCAGCACCTGTACCACCCTAGGGTCGAGCGTTTATTATCCCGTGTATCTCCGCAGAAAATCAACAAACAAAATGGCGGCTCCAGGATGGTGTGGGGACGCCCTTTCCACATCACGGCGTCGATCATAGCGCCATCTGCACACACTGACGCAAGGGAGACAACTCGTGTGGCCCAAGGATATGGAAATAGCCGTGTTGGAGCTAGGGGAGTTACTACTGGTCCAGTGGGATCGAGTGAGGTATCAAAGTGAAGCTTAGGTGAAGGGGCATCTGATGGGTTGGGTGTGGGATTGAAATATCGGCATTGTGCGCATGCGCGGTGGCCCAAGGGTCTGGAAATAGCCGTGTTGGAGCAAGGGGAGTTACTACTGGTCCAGTGGGGTCGAGTGAGGTATCAATGTGAAGCTTATGTGAAGGGGCATCTGACTGGACTAGTGGGTTTGAACTAGCGTCATTCTGCGCATGCGCGGTGGCCCAAGGGTATGGAAATAGCCGTGTTGGGAGCTAGCGAAGCCAATAATGGTCCAATGGGGTCGTATGAGGTATCAAAGTGAAGCTTATGTGAAGGGGCATCTGACTGGACTAGTGGGTTTGAAATAGCGTCATTCTGCGCATGCGCAGTGGCCCAAGGGTATGGAAATAGCCGTGTTGGAGCTAGCGAAGCCAATAATGGTCCAGTGGGGTCGAATGAGGTATCAAAGTGAAGCATTCGTGAAGGGGCATCTGACTGGACTAGCGGCTTGGGCGTTGTCACCATTCTGCGCATGCGCAGTCTGGCCGTAGTATAGAAATAGACGTGTTGGGGTGTAGGTGGGCCCCTCATGGGCCGATGTGATCGAGTGAGGTATCCATGTGAAGCCTAGGTGAGGGAGTTACACTAGGGTGCCGTTTCCATTCTGCTGCGCAGGTCACGTGGGGGTTGTGACGTCACTTCCGGGTTTTTCACTAAAACTACCTCGAAACATAGAAGAGTTCCTAATGTTTCCTCTTAGACGTCCGTATGTTCAACCGCCGGGGTGTTTTCCCGCCGCGGCTCGCTCCGGCCCCACCAGCGCGAGCGCGCGCGCGAGTTCTCCGGAAGTGCGCGTCATCCCCGGCAGTGCCCGCGCGCGCGGGTCAAAAGGTCACCTCCAGGTCAGATGGTCCAATGTCCAATGACACAATGTTGCGGCATCGCTACAGTCAGAGCTTGAGCACAAAAAAGGGGATTCTAGATGAACCTGGGAAAGATGGGCAGTTCCATTTGGACCAATCAGCGGTCGAGAAAAAGAGCCAATCAGCGGTCGAGAAAAAGAACCAATCAGCGGCCGAACAATCAGCCAATCGAATTGGGGTACTCACGGTGTGCTTTCGCTGACGTCCGCCCGCGCCTACATCCGGGTTCTTCTCAACATCCGGGTAATGTTTTCTTGACATGGATGGGTTAGCTTTGGCTCCATTCTAGGTCACTGATTGGCTAATACGGTGTTCAAAGCCACTTTCATGCATTATGCTCATAGAACTTATAGTCATAATCTATACGTGTTGGACGAGTCTCTTCACTCACCGTATACACGTACCTCAATGAAATGCCTGCTCCAAACCTAGACCAAAAACACGTACTTGGTCTGTAGGCTGATTTCATTGGCTCTCTATTTTTACTATAGTGCTCTTGCATTCTAACATTGATGGGTTACCTAGGACTTATAGTCATCAACATAATCTATACGTGTTGGACGAGTCTTCACTCACCGTATACACGCACCTCAATGAAATGCCCGCTCCAAACCTAGACCAAAACACGTACTTCGTCTGTGGGCGGATTTCATTGGCTCTCTATTTTACTATAGTGCTCTTGCATTCTAACCTTGATGGGTTACATTTTGGCCCCATCCTACACCACTGATTTCAGTTTGACTGAATCTCCACATTGGGCATGGGATGCATTAGGAATAAAACACACAAGACAGGGTTTTTTTGTGAGATCTCATTTTTTTTATTCAGTGAACAACAACAACGTGAGAACAACCACGTGAAAACTGAAGCCCAGAACAAGGGGCTTGTAATTAATTGAAGCCCAGAACAAGGGGCTTGTACATTGAAGCCCAGAACAAGGGGCTTGTAAACTTAAGCCCAGAACAGCGGGCGTGTGTACATTGAAAGAATTCAAGCCCAGAACGGGGCTTGTACATTGAAATGATGGGCGGCTCAGTCATATACGAGTACATCGCGGTCCTCGGCCTTGGGGTACTCGTCAAACATCTGTACGATGGTAGATAAGGGTCTTCCCCGGCATCGATGATACAGGTAAAACAAGCAATATTGTCCGCACACGATACTGGTCAGGCTTTGCAACGTTTGACTGTTCCAACACCACGTCTCTGTGCCTTGATCCATGAAGTCTGTTAAATCGGGATGGAGGGGTGGCAGGCCGTACGGGTCAAAGTATTCGCCCTGCTGTTCTGTCAAGTACACGGCCACCCAGTGTTCACCGGGCCGATCCATCGGGTCCGTGTTGAGAACGTAAGCAGCAGGATAAATACGGTCTAATGGAAACACATCTCGGGCGAACACCCCTTGAAACACCCTACGTGTCCCTGGGTCATTCTCCAGCACGGTGGTTATCTGGTCTGTATCCATGTTAGGTGGAGAAGTCAAACAGGACGTTGCGCGCCTTGTCCACTTGAATGATGTTGTCAAACTCGGCGTAGTAGATCACATTGACGGTGGTCGCCAGGGCTCGTGCAAAGTGGATTTCCAACCGTAAGTTGCCTTGCTTGGCCAGGGCCAGCTGATGATCGTTCTCTAAGGTGGGGGTCAGATCGAAACAGAACAACGTGTATCCGTTCGCGTAGTCCTCCCGACTGATCATATTCCCTTCGTGCTGGTTGATTTGACCGGTGGCTGTAAACAGGCTCTGAAAGGCTCGAATGAAATTCCTCCGCCCAAAGTTCGGTGTTAAGGCCGTGGCTGGCACCTGTTGTCCATCCACATGCAGGGCCACAAAATTGATGCCGAAATGTTGAAAGTCAAACGGATTCTCTGGGTGGGCTCCGCTGAAACTGGTATTTTCCACACAGGCCAGGATCAATCGCTTGGGTAGTTCCCCCAGGAACAGGTTTTCTTTGTTGGCGCCCATATTTCCAGCAGGCACAGAAAACACTTTGGTTTGTGCACGTCGGATAGGGTACTGGGCTGGTTTTGTTTCCAAGGCTTTCATGTGTCCCAATTGAACGGCTGGATTCGGTTTCACTTTTCGGACATACAGGACTGCGTCTTGGATGACAATCTTATAGTCCGCTGCATGCCCCTCTACGTTAGTGGCCATCAAGGCGAAGGTCGGAGGCGCCCGTATCAGTCGGATTTTGATGGGGATCTTGTTCAAGAGGTACCGGTCTTGCATGAACATGTCTGCGTGCAGTCGACCCATCATATCCACCGAGGCACTGTTCGCAGTGAAAGCCTTCCGTTTGTTATATCCCCCATTGTCCGCCGTGTCCATGTGCTCGGGCGTGTCCTTGTAGAATAAAGCGGTTGTCAGCTGAGATTTTTTAGCCTCTCGGCCATACGACAACAGTGTCTCGATGTAGGCTCGATAGGGGTACGTGTTGGTGGAGTCACTGATGAGTTTGTCGCTGAGAAAAATATCCACCTGCTGAAACATCGAGTGCAGCCAGAGATTCGTCGGGCCCACCGTTGCAGCTTGGACGATTCTGGTGCCATCCCCACTGACCACCTTGGCTTTCACATACAAGTATGTATGGGCTAAATCCACATAGGCCGTATCCGCATTACTGATGGTGAACTCGATGGGCCCGGTTTTGTTGATGCTGGAGAGCGGGAGATGCTCCACCCATAATCCTTGTTCGACACTGGTCTGTGTGGGCGGCACGGTCCACAAATCAAATTCACTGTTGGTGGAGGGGCAGGACTCGGCGTGGATTAAGGACATGTTTTAAGAAAAGATATCCTTTGTCTTCTTCGATGTGCGTCGTCGCTGGGTCGGTCGTCGACTGGTGCGTGGTCTCGGTGGGGCAGCTCTTTTATTCCCTACGGTGCGTTGTGCTTTGGCCACCAAGACGCCTCCCGCTTCTTTGGCCCGCCGTTTCAAGGATTCTTTGGGTGCCGTACCCCCCAAGACATCACCGGCCACTTGCAGTCCACTGCGTATCGCTTGTTTGCCGATTGCTTTCACCCCACGCGTCACCAAGGGCAGGAACGTTTTGATGATGCTGCCGAGTATGTTCCCCAGTCCATGTCCTCGTTGCATGCGTGCACCGCTAAAGACCGGAAAGCCACCCCCGGCCTGTTGGGCATAATAGTCGGCATAGCTGCGTGCATCGCACTCGTAAGGTACTTTCATTATGCAAAGTGGGGAGCACGTGCTTGTCGAAAATGAAGTGTCAGCACCACTTTTCCTCGTTCGAATGCCACCGGTCGTCCCGTGTCATCTCTTATATCCACCGTGATCGTGTTGATGTCAGTTTGTCGTATGGGCAAGTAGAGCATGTGGGTGAAACTGTGGGTGACTTGACCTCCATACGTCTTTTTAATGGGGACCACCCGTAACAGAGGTGTGTTGATATCGCCCACGATGTGGTTGTCCACCACGTCCGAGTAGACGTAGAGTCCGTACATACCCGACTTCATATCCATCGGCATCTCGCCATGGTGTTCGGTGGGACCAGCGAACGTCTTTAGATCGAAACCCAGCATTTGCTGTAGGATAGGACTCAATACGACACTCGCCTTGCCGGTGACGATAAGCTCTGCCTTGTCGTTGTGTGCGTTGTAATCGAAGTCCACGTGATTCTTGAAGGGATAGGCTTTGATGGGTTTTGAAGTATTCGTCACCCCCCGTAGCGCCTTATAATGCAACAGTCTTGACAGCCCACCCATGAACTCTTTGGGGGTATCGTATTGGCCTTCGGGCAGGGTGAGTCGGCTGTTTTTGCCTTCGTAGGTCACCTCGTACCACACTTCATTGGCTCGCACGTTGTACCATGAGTAAGGGTATTGGATATCCACGAGGCCACATTCCCACCCGCCAGGTAAATGTAACGGTTGCGGTAACTGGGTGACGTACTTGGCCACGGTGTTGTCAGGAAACACATCCAGCGAACTGTTACTGGGTAGGGTGAGGTAAAACATGGCGACTGAGCTGTCCTGCTGCTGCTGTTGGTTTTAATAGGTGTTCCAGGCCTTGGGCGGTTGTGTACGGCGTCGTGTTCGTCGCGTTGACTTACTACGTGTCACGGCTCTGGAGATGTGGGGTGTCCTGATCGAGGGTGGTTTTTAAAAGGTCTGAAAAGAAGGTGCCCGTTGTGGTGGTGGTGGAGTTTTGGGGGGTTACTCCGGTTCCCAGTCGGATTCCCAAGAAGGTTGTGGTGAGAGTCGTGGTGCACGAGTCGGTGATTGCATAAAGGCCCAGCGGTGGGGGTTCCCCACCAATTCCTGTGGTACATGCATGTCTTTCAAGCCTTGAGCGAAGACCTCCCATCCTCGAGGGTCCGTGTGCGATCTGCGTTGACGCATCAGATCATTCACTAAATCCGTCATGTGGGTCCCCAGGACCACCTGATTCTGTACCAGGAGTTCGCCTTTATCATTCCAAATCATGTTAGGATTATGTTTCATCCGTTGTAATACCAGGCCAGCTTGTTTCTTGAACGAGGCAGGTACACTCTTCAGCACTTCGTCTTCCACCCACTGTGGGGCTGTGGGGGCTATCCCACCCGGCTGTTGGAACGGTGCTGAGGTCGGCAGTCTGTCACGTGGTTGTGGTGGTGGTGGTGGTGGTGCTGTTGCTGGGATAGAGCGAGTTTTGTATTGGTCCATGAACGTCATGTACCGTTGAAGCGTCTCATTGTACCGTTGTACTTTCTCACTGTCGCTTAACCCCGGTCTCTGTAAGATCTGTTGCATCTCTCCATCGAGGCTGTTTATGGTCTTCACCGTAGGTGGGACAGGGTAGGGTGATTGGAGGTTTTGAAGGAAACGAGGTTCGACGAGGACCATTTTTTTCGTGTGGTTCATTGTCGGCCGAAGAGTCCACCCAATACTGGACCCAACACAGAAGCGGCCAACGGTGCTAAGATGGCCCCGAGAAAGCCGCCTTTCTGTAACACCTTTTTCTTTTGTGTTTGAGGGACCCGCTTCTGGACTAAGGTTCGGAGACCTGTCTTATGCTTGGCCAACTTGGTCTTCTGAGCCGGAGCCAGTGGTACGTTGCCTTTTAACAGGTTGTACCCGATCTCGCACAGACAGCGTACAAGGTCAGGGTCCGCACCGCGTACAATGGTTCGGACTAACTCGGGTGGGGCCGTCTTCAATACACGGAGCGTGGGAGCGTGCTTCCGTACTCGCGCAGACATCCTGTACAACTAATGCCAGAACCCACAACGCTGCTCTTTTTATCTACCTCAGAGACAAAGTCAACCCTGCTGTGGTATTCATTCTTTTTATTATTCCCCATCATCAAACACACAGACCCCAGCTGGGGGAGCCACTGTGGGTGTGTTTACATTATTTTTGCATGTACACGTGGTGGGTCTCTCCGGGAAAGATGCCGGTCCGTAGTCGAAGATGTTCGGGGGTAACTTGCTTGAGGTCGAAGAGCATATACCCGTGCTGAGGGGTTGTGGCATCTTTGAAGGCTTCCAACACAAACGGTGTGCGGCCGGGATACATCTGTCTCGCCAGGTGCAGCAGTTGAGTGGTATCTCTCGGGTTTTTGAAGACCACCAGGTAGTGGGCATTTAAGCTGATATTGCGATGTTCTTTGTTTTTACTGAACAGATTCTGCACAATGTAGATGATGGCTGCCTTCGGTAAAGAGTTGGGTCACCCGACTGTCCGTCTCCGCCATGAGATCATCCAGAACCACCAAGGTGTCGGGTTCCAGATCGGCCAGGTTGGGTAGGCCTTCCACGAACGTGATGTGGGGCATTGCTGCATACGCTGCCTGCCATTCTCCGTAACACCACACGACTCGGGCTATGGGTGGAGTGATCATGCTGTCGGCGTGTTGAAGGAGCTTCCTGACGAAGTGCGTTTTGCCGGAACCCGTCGGTCCTGCGATGACGCAAGTGAAGGGATGCTGCCACCCAGGGTCCATGGTTCGAGGTGTATCCGTTGTCGTGGTAACCCGCTCTTGTAAATTTGGTACGAGTGAACTGGAGTGGTGGTGGGTACAACGTCTGTCGTCGTTGTCTGTACACTGTCAGGGATGATGATGGGGGTGGGTACAACGTGGGTCGTCGTTGTCGGTTCACTGTGAGGGATGAAATCCGGTGGGTGTTCAGACGTAGTGGGTGTACTTGGTGTAGGTGTGGAGCTCGTTGTGGCTTGTACAGGGGGTGTGGTGGTGGTGACTGGGCTCGATACGACTGGTGCTCTCTGTAGACCGGTTTCACTGGTGGCTGGTGTTCTCAGTTGGTTAAGTAACGTGCTGACATAGGCTACGTCGTAAAACACACCGCCGTACAACACACTCAGCAGGGTTAGCAATAGCACCCCAAAGCCCACTTGTGCTTTGCGCGTTTTGGGAGACGCTGTGTTCAGAGGCAGCTGCTGTTTGTCCATAGCACTGTGGTCCAAATGAAGGAGGACGGCAGTGGTGTCTGGCTTTATAGTAGTTTCACCTGGTTGGCCGCGACCCAGGAATTGAAGGAACTGGGCCAACCTTGCCATTTGACGAAATGAAACAGTTTGCCACGTCGACGTTCCGTTTTCAAAATCTGCTCCACCGTGTAGTAGTCTTGCTGTGTTTTTACAACAGGCTGTAATTCCGTGTCGTAAAACGTCCCCAGCAACGTTTCCCCTTTGAGATCTTCCAGTTCATAGACTCGCCGCTGTCGGGGTAGGCGCCGTTTAATCAGGAAGTGCTCATCGCTCCAGTTGGGCAAGTAACTTTTCTCGAACTTGCCCTTGATTAGCGTGCTATAAAGGGAAGCGGCCTTGCCATTTCATCAGACACTCTATCAACCACCAAGATGTTCACTTGCACAACTTGCCAGAAGCAGTTTACTCGTCTAGATAATTTACGACGCCACGAGGCCTCCACCCACAACGATGCACGGTATACTTGTATAACCTGCGCACGGTCATTTGATCGGGAGGATAAGTTACTGCGCCACGAACGTTCATTCCACGAGGGCGCGACGGAACAATGTAAGGACTGTGGTCAACTCTTCAAACGAAGCAGTCAGTTGCTGCGACACCAACGGTTGATTCATGCCCCGTCTCCACGGCTTTGGCGACAACTTCCTACTGAAGAGGAGCCGCGGAAGGTCAGACCCAGTGAAGATAAGCCCTGGGAGACGAACGCCACTGGTGATGCGATGACGGAGAGCCCGCCTATACCCACAGTTGGGAAGAGCCTGGATTTCCAGCCGGACCCCACCGTTACGGTTTCGAGTGATACGTCATACATCGAACATTTTCTGGACGAGCCCATAAATGTTCCTAGCGATCTCTTACCCGAATATCATCCAGAGAGTGACATCTCTCGGCGCCATTGGACCATGACACGGCACTGTTTCCACCGTCATCGCCCTATTCAAGATATCTACAATTTCCCACTGACCAAGCTCACCCGTCTACGCAGCTACGTGGAAACCATCTTCAATGACCAACCTACGGCCTTCACATTAAATGTAGCATTTGGGTACATCTTATGCCATAAGATGACGGATGAATTGCGCTATTTCTATTCCAGTGCCATCCACCCAGTGTACGACCAACCGTTTACCATCATTAACCGGAGGTCACTAGAGATGATGCTGGACCAAGTGGAACAATTGGATGTCTTGGGATGGGCCCAACAACAACGACCCAACACCAAGTGGACAGTGAAGAGGGTGACCAATGTTACATTTTTCCTTACCAAGGTGATTCACCACCGCCATCGGTTGAATGCGTCACTCGTGCACTGATGAATACCATAACATGCCGTACATACTCTCTATGCTGATCATTGACTTGAGCTCAGTAAACATTAAATGTGACGGTGCGTTAAATAATAAAACATGGTGTTTGATATTTCAATTTGTTTTGCTGTGAACATACTAAACATACCCAGGGCGGCTCCCCAGCCTGGGCATGATGTAACATTGGGGATAATAAACTGTATGAACATTGCTGAACTTGTTGTTATTCACATCACCCCATTGACTTGATAGGCAGGTCCCATTAAGCCCGGGGACCAATATTAGTCCTTTTGGCTAGAGGTGATAGGGATTTTCGCGGATTTTTTGATAAAGTCCGTGTTCCGTTTTTTTTTTCAGGAAAAATTTTACATGCACCCACCCAGCCCATCTGATGCCCCTTCACGAATGCTTCACTTTGATACCTCACTCGACCCCATTGCACCATTCGTGGCTCCCCTAGCTCCAACACGTCTAGCGGGACCCATACAGGGTCCAGTTTTCGACACTAGGTGACCACATCCCGACAAAAATGGCCAGTTTTCGACACCGGATGTGCCGCCATCTTGAACATACGTGCCGCCATCTTGGATATGTCCCATAATGCACCGGGTCAAAATACTCGCTTCTGATTGGACGAGAGCTCCGTGGCGGATTTGAAATACTCGCTTCTGATTGGACGAGAGCTCCGCATTGCATCTGCGCATGCGCATGCGCGGCGACTTTTACAATGTTAAAGAGATAGGCCAAAAGTCGACGTCGTGTCTGGAGGTGACCCTTTGACCCGCGCGCGCGCGCACTGCCTGGGATGACGCGCACTTCCGGAGAACTCGCGCGCGCGTTCGCGCTGGGGGGCCGGGGCGAGCCGCGGCGGGAAAACACTCCGGCGGTTGAACATACGGACGTCTAAGAGGAAACATTAGGAACTCTTCTATGTTTGGAGGTAGTTTTAGTGAAAAACCCGGAAGTGACGTCACAACCCCCACGTGACCTGCGCAGCAGAATGGAAACGACACCCTAGTGTAACTCCCTCACCTAGGCTTCACATGGATACCTCACTCGATCCCATCGGCCCATGAGGGGCCCACCTACACCCCAACACGTCTATTTCTATACTACGGCCAGACTGCGCATGCGCAGAATGGTGACAACGCCCAAGCCGCTAGTCCAGTCAGATGCCCCTTCACGAATGCTTCACTTTGATACCTCACTCGACCCCACTGGACCATTATTGGCTTCGCTAGCTCCAACACGGCTATTTCCATACCCTTGGGCCACCGCGCATGCGCAGAATGACGCTATTTCAAACCCACTAGTCCAGTCAGATGCCCCTTCACATAAGCTTCACTTTGATACCTCACTCGACCCCACTGGACCATTAGTAGCTCCCCTAGCTCCAACACGGCTATTTTCATACCCTTGGGCCACCGCGCATGCGCAGAATGACGCTAGTTCAAACCCACTAGTCCAGTCAGATGCCCCTTCACATAAGCTTCACTTTGATACCTCATACGACCCCATTGGACCATTATTGGCTTCGCTAGCTCCCAACACGGCTATTTCCATACCCTTGGGCCACCGCGCATGCGCAGAATGATGCTAGTTCAAACCCACTAGTCCAGTCAGATGCCCCTTCACATAAGCTTCACATTGATACCTCACTCGACCCCACTGGACCAGTAGTAACTCCCCTAGCTCCAACACGGCTATTTCCATACCCTTGGGCCACCGCGCATGCGCACAATGCCGATATTTCAATCCCACACCCAACCCATCAGATGCCCCTTCACCTAAGCTTCACTTTGATACCTCACTCGACCCCACTGGACCAGTAGTAACTCCCCTAGCTCCAACACGGCTATTTCCATATCCTTGGGCCACACGAGTTGTCTCCCTTGCGTCAGTGTGTGCAGATGGCGCTATGATCGACGCCGTGATGTGGAAAGGGCGTCCCCACACCATCCTGGAGCCGCCATTTTGTTTGTTGATTTTCTGCGGAGATACACGGGACAATAAACGCTCGACCCTAGGGTGGTACAGGTGCTAGACTAATGCTATTAACATGGTACAACACCTATAGATTATGTTTATTATTATTATATGGCTTAGAGGTTTTTTTGAGGGTAATGTGAGGGTTTTTTTCGCCCCGTGACCTCCCACCGCCTCGTTTGCTCCCTTGCGCCGCCATTTTGACCACACACACACATCAGCCGCCATTTTGAACCCACACCCACATCAGCCGCCATTTTGAACCCACACCCACATCAGCCGCCATTTTGAACCCACACCCACATCAGCCGCCATTTTGAACCCACACCCACATCAGCCGCCATTTTGAACCCACACCCACATCAGCCGCCATTTTGAACCCACACCCACATCAGCCGCCATTTTGAACCCACACCCACATCAGCCGCCATTTTGAACCCACACCCACATCAACCGCCATTTTCAACCCACACCCACATCAGCCGCCATTTTGAACTCACACCCACCATCTAGACATGCCTTGATCACGTGATCAAGTTCCTCCCCAATCCTCCCCAATGTGACGTCATTAAGTAGGTCAACTTAACTCAATTCAGCCGCCATTTTCAACCCACACCCACATCAGCCGCCATTTTGAACCCACACCCACCATCTAGACATGCCTTGATCACGTGATCAAGTTCCTCCCCAATCCTCCCCAATGTGACGTCATTAAGTAGGTCAACTTAACTCAATTTACGCTTTGTATACTACTGAGGGAAGACGTCCAATCTCCAACGTTAAATCGATTTAACATGAGTTCGCTGTAAAGACGTTTCTCATCTCCATGTCGATGCAACCTCGGCGATTGGAAAACTCCGTTCTTCCCTGAATCCAAACAGCACCGGTGCTGCAGATAACCAAGCGATCCCGAATAACGTCAGAACAAGTGAATGGCTAATGACTGACTTTTCAAACATTCAACTTTATATACTGATCAATAGTGAACCTTCAGAATGGATACCTGATAACAATTACGGAGGTTGTCTGCATTAGAACATCTCTACCCTCTAATCGTGGAATCGCAATAAAGTGCTCGTGTGACTACCTTTCACTAATTATTCCAAAAAAAAAATTCAACTTTGGATCTCCAACCCTATTAGCATGCTACTGTCAGTCCAAACGGATACTTTCTGCTTGCTGGAGACAAGCAGAAATGAAAAACAGAGATTTCAAACTGTAAAAATCAACTGAAATATCGTTGCCGGATGTGGGTGCAGCCAACTCCACAAAAAAAGGCTCGGTTTGAAATCATCTCAAGGACAACATCGATAAAAAAAAAGATCCCACCAACCAGACTCATTACCACCACGGAAGCACTGCTATTTTGTGTACCTAGTTCAAAACAATCATTTCTAATTTCCACGACGAATAGTTAGCAAGAAGTAAACACTTTTGTTTCGAAAACTGGAGAAATAGAGTATTGGACTGTTTAAATAAGGGAATTAAATCGATAAACAAATTAGACACTATTAAGTGATAGGATGCCTCCGTAGCGATTTTATAACACAGTGTGAATGGTCAGGCGAAAGCGTTGTCAGACATAGTAAGATAAAGCGTTGTCAGACATAGTAAGATAAAGCGTTGTCAGACATAGTAAGATAAAGCGTTGTCAGACATAGTAAGATAAAGCGTTGTCAGACATAGTAAGATAAAGCGTTGTCAGACATAGTAAGATAAAGCGTTGTCAGACATAGTAAGATTTTAAATATTTTTCATCAAAATAATCTCACCTGGATAAAGTATCAATATTGTACATAAATAATCTCACCTGGATAAAGTATCAATATTGTACATAAATAATCTCACCTGGATAAAGTATCAATATTGTACATTCTCAGTGAAGTTTTTTCGTAGTTTTTTTTTACCTCAGCGTAGATGCCAGGGATTAGTCAACATCATCATAGTATGGTGGCTGATATCTGTCTTGTCGTACCACCATACTATCGCCCTATTTTTACTAGGGAGATGGAACGATGGTACGATGCGATAGCACGATTCGATGATATGACGGTACGATACGATGGTACGATGCGATAGCACGATGCGATGATATGACGGTACGATACGATGGTACGATGCGATGGTACGATGGCACGATGCGATGATACGATGGCATAATGCGATGGTATACGATGGAAATTTCTCCTTCGTACCATCGTACCACCGCATCGTACCATCGTATCATCGTACCATCGTACCATCGCGCTTCGGAAGATTTGCCCAAGTCGCTTGATCAAACGAAAGTCATGCGCAAATAAATTATATTTATTGATTTTTAATTGTGATTTCATCGTACCATCGTGCCATCGTACCATCGCTCCAGTAAAAATAGGGCGATAGTACGATGATATGACATGGCAGATATCAGCCACCGTATCTTAGTGTGTAATATATTTGCACACGGTGTATGAAATACCACGGTCCATACTTCATGTAAGAAAGCACGAGAGAGATATCCTCTCCTTATTGGCGTTTACGCCAATGTCATTCAACTTTAATAGGGTGGGTGGGTGGGTGGGTGGTGGTGGTTGGAGACCGTGATACATGGACATTGAACAAGGAGTATTTCTGTGACCGGCAGAATGAAGCGACAGAATGGCCGTATGCTGTCTGTTTTGGGGGAGACGTCAGAATGGCAGAATGAAAATCGTGGCCGTGTAGGCCTTCTTTTATTTTGGCGACGGCACTATGGCACAATGAAGCTCTCTCAATTTATCAAGTATTTACAAATAGGACTATTACTGTGGCCGGCAGAATGAAGCGGCAGAATGACCGTAGTCTCCCTTATTTGGGGAAGACGGCAGAATGGCACAATGAAAATTATGGCCTTGTACTCGTTTTTTTTTATCACTGCAGAATGTCTCAATTAAACTTTCTCAATTGATCAACTATTTAATTAGTCTTTTTTTTTATCACGGCAGAATGATCCAACCGATCCAATTCAACATTTCCAACTTATCATCTATTTAAAATATAAAAACTAGAAGGACTTCTCTTTTTTTTTGGGTGCACGGCACAATGTCACTTTCTCAATGTATCAAGTATTTCAAATACAAGGATTTCTGCGATCGGAAGAATGAAGTGACAGACTGACCGTACTCTTTGTTAATTTTTTTTAGACACAAAATGTGTCAATGTTACATACATATATGTAGGAGGATTTGACATCGATTGAAAAATGTAGGCCTACATATACAGCAAGGCTACCAAAGAGCTCGCCTGGTATTTCCTTCCGATATGTATTATTCTTTCCTTGCCATGCTTCATCCACTCCAGTTGTGTACCAATTCATAAACATCCCCTCCATCGTGAAATGATGGACAATGTGTATGGCATGTGTATGGCAAGTTTAGGCTCAATTGTTTTACTTAATTGGAAAGTAAAGCAGAGCCTGTGTTCAGTGATCCGTCAGTTCAGCTACTTGGATAGTTTCTTTGGTCGCTGTTCTATCTCTTAATCTGCATGCATGCGAGACCTTGGAAAGTAAAGCAGAGCCTGTGTACTGATCCGCGAGTTCAGCTGCTTGGGTTCTAAAACTTAAGTATTTTGTGGAAAATACGTCTCGTCACAAATTATGTAAAGATTAGCTGTAAAAATATTTATTGTTATATAAATAGGCCGATTCTCTGCAAATGTTATCATTACCCGAACACATCCTCCAGTGCGGAGGCAAGGAGTAGGGGGAGGGGGCGGTGCGTCCCCCTGTCACCAGGTCTTAAATCCGAGAATGTCTCCTGATCAGTACTCCATTTCTGTGGAGTGTTTGTTGGCGGTTTCAAGTCATAAATCTTTAAACCATCCGGAATGACCCGAATATTTCAGGGAACATATTTTCGAAGGATCTGGTCTGTTTGATGCTGTGTTTTGTATTGGTAATTTTGGTGCATCTTCCATGTAAGGATCACGAAATTGGCGAAGAGTGTCTTTTAGCGGCTTTTGAAACATTTCCATAAGGGGTCGGTGGTCGGGCTGAGAGTGGTAAATCACTTTGCCTGTCGGCCTATACTACTGCGGTAATGTATCTCTTCATAGAAACGGCGTTACGGCGTTTGGCAGTGTCAACCAGTGTTAGGGAGGAATGTATGTCAAGTCGAGTGTCAAAGCGGTGTTAGGGAGGAATGTACGTGAAGTCGAGTGTCAACCAGTGTTAGGGAGGAATGTATGTCAAGTCGAGTGTCAAAGCGGTGTTAGGGAGGAATGTACGTCAAGTCTAATGTCAAAGCGGTGTTAGGGAGGAATGTGCGTGAATTCGAGTGTCAACCAGTGTTAGGGAGGAATGTATGTGAAGTCGAGTGGCAAAGCGGTGTTAGGGAGGAATGTACGTGAAGTCGAGTGTCAAAGCGGTGTTAGGGAGGAACGTATTTAAAGTCGAATGTCAAAGCGGTGTTAGGGAGGAATGTATGTGAAGTCGACTGTCAAAGCAGTGTTAGGGAGGAATGTATGTGAAGTCGAGTGTCAAAGCGGTGTTAGGGAGGAATGTATGTCAGGTCGAGTGTCAAAGCGGGATTAGGACTTAGGGTTAGGTATGCTTCATAACTATCAGGTTTAGGGTCAGTTCAGCTATAGAAGTCAGATAATTTCTCCACCAAAGCGTAACTAGGGTAATGTCGAAGCTGGGTGTTAGGCATGAGTGTGCTTGAAGTTGACTTTCAAAGCACTGTTAGGAAGGAATATATCTGAAGTGCAGTGTCAAAGCGGTATTAGGGAAAAATGTACGTGCAATCGAGTGTCAAAGCTGTATTAGGGAGGAATGTATGTTTAGGTGAGTGCCAAAGCAGTGTCACGGAATGTATGTCAAGTCGAATGTCAAATTGTTGTTAGGGAGGAATGTACGTGGAGTCAACTGTCAACGCGGTGTTAGGGAGGAATGTATGTGAAGTCGAGTCAAAGCGATGTTAGGGAGGAATGTACGTCAAGTCGAGTGTCAAAGCGGTGTTAGGGAGGAATGTATGTCAAATCGAGTGTCAAAGCGGTGTTAGGGAGGAATGTATGTCACGTCGAGTGGCAAAGCGGTGTTAGGGAGGAATGTATGTGAAGTCGAGTGTCAAAGTGGTGTTAGGGAGGAACGTATTTGAAGTTGAATGTCAAAGCGGTGTTAGGGAGGAATGTATGTGAAGTTGACTGTCAAAGCAAAGCGGTGTTAGGGAGGAATGTATGTAATGTTGAGTGTCAAAGCGGTATTAGGACTTAGGGTTAGGTATGCTTCATAACTATCAGGTTTAGGGTCATTTCAGCTATAGAAGTCAGATAATTTCTCCACCAAAGCGTAACTAGGGTAATGTCGAAGCTGGGCGTTCAGCATGAGTGTGCTTGAAATTGACTTTCAAAGCACTGTTAGGAAGGAATATATCTGAAGTGCAGTGTCAAAGCTGTATTAGGGAAAAATGTACGTGCAATCGAGTGTCAAAGCTGTATTAGGGAGGAATGTATGTTTAGGTGAGTGTCAAAGCAGTGTCACGGAATGTATGTCAAGTCGAATGTCAAATTGTTGTTAGGGAGAAATGTATGTGGAGTCAAGTGTCAAAGCGGCGTTAGGGAGGAATGTATGTGAAGTCGAGTGTCAAAGCGATGTTAGGGAGGAATGTACGTCAAGTCGAGTGTCAAAGCGGTGTTAGGGAGGAATGTATGTCAAATCGAGTGTCAAAGCGGTGTTAGGGAGGAATGTACGTCAAGTCGAGTGTCAACCAGTGTTAGGGAGGAATGTATGTCAAGTCGAGTGGCAAAGCGGTGTTAGGGAGGAATGTATGTGAAGTCGAGTGTCAAAGTGGTGTTAGGGAGGAATGTATTTGAAGTTGAATGTCAAAGCGGTGTTAGGGAGGAATGTATGTGAAGTCGACTGTCAAAGCTGTGTTAGGGAGGAATGTATGTGAAGTCGAGTGTCAAAGCTGTGTTAGGAAGGAATGTATGTAATGTTGAGTGTCAAAGCGGTATTAGGACTTAGGGTTAGGTATGCTTCATAACTATCAGGTTTAGGGTCATTTCAGCTATAAAAGTCAGATAATTTCTCCACCAAAGCGTAACTAGGGTAATGTCGAAGCTGGGCGTTCAGCATGAGTGTGCTTGAAGTTGACTTTCAAAGCACTGTTAGGAAGGAATATATCTGAAGTGCAGTGTCAAAGCGGTGTTAGGGAAAAATGTATGTGGAGTCGAATGTCAAAGCAGTCTTCGGGTTGCATTGTACGTGAAGTCCAGTGTCAACCGGTGTTAGGGAGGAATGTATGTAAAGTCGAGTGTCAAAGCGGTGTTAGGGAGGAATGTACGTCAAGTCAAGTGTCAAAGCGGTGTTAGGGAGGAGTACGTCAAGTCAAGTGTCAAAGCGGTGTTAGGGAGGAATGTATGTCAGGTCGAGTGTCAAAGCGGGATTAGGACTTAGGGATAGGTATGCTTCATAACTATCATGTTTAGGGTCATTTCAGCTATAGAAGTGCAGTGTCAAAGCAGTGTTAGGGAAAATGTACGTTGAGTCGAATGTCAAAGCGGTGTTCGGGATGAATGTATGTGAAGTCGAGTGTGAAAGCGGAGTGAGGGAGTAATGTACATGAAGTCGACTGTCAAAGCGCTGTTAGGGAGGAATGTACGTCAAGTCGAGTATCAAAGCGGTGTTAGAGAGGAATGTACGTCAAGTCGACTGTCAAAGCGGTGTTAGGGAGGAATGTATGTCAGGTCGAGTGTCAAAGCGGGATTAGGGCTTAGGGTTAGGTATGCTTCATAACTATCAGGGTTTGGGTCAGTTCAGCTATAGAAGTCAGATAATTTCTCCACCAAAGCGTAACTAGGGTAATGTTGAAGCTGGGTGTTAGGCATGAGTGTGCTTGAAGTTGACTTTCAAAGCACTGTTAGGAAGGAATATATCTGAAGTGCAGTGTCAAAGCGGTATTAGGGAAAAATGTACGTGCAATCGGGTGTCAAATCTGTATTAGGGAGGAATGTATGTTTAGGTGAGTGTCAAAGCAGTGTCACGGAATGTATGTCAAGTCGAATGTCAAATTGTACCTTGTATAGTGTAATAGCTAATTATTTAGCAACTATCTCCAATTAGAAAGCAGGATTGGCTTTGATTGTGACGTTGCAAAGTGACGCTCTCAAGAAAAACATCTTCATTCTGACGCACTTCATTGTGACGTTACAGGGTTAGGCTCACCCTTTCCTTCCATTCTGCCGGTTCAAAGTGCCGGCAAAGAAAAAGTCTCATTGTGACGCTGCAGCGTCAGTACGAAAAAAGATGGTCTTAAATTTTTCATTGTGACGTGCCATTCTGCCGTACCGAGAAAAAGTAATGTTTCTGATGATCAATTAAACACTTTATTTCCTTCCATTCTGTCGCTTCAAAGTGCCGGCAGAAAGAAAGTCTTTCATTTTCCATTGTGCCGTTCCATTCTGTCGTAGAGGGAAAAAGTGATTGTGTTATATTGTGATGCTGGTAAGCAGGATTGACTTTGATTGTGACGTTGCAAAGTGACGCTCTGATGAAAGACATGTTCATTCTGACGCACTTCATTGTGACGTTACAGGGTTAGGCTCTCTTCCATTCTGTCGCTTCAAAGTGCCGGCAGAAAGAAAGTCTTTCATTTTCCATTGTACCGTTCCATTCTGCCGTAGAGGGAAAAAGTGATTGTGTTATGTGATGCTGAGAAGCAGGATTTACTTTGATTGTGACGTTGCAAAGTGACGCTCTGAAGAAAGACATGTTCAATCTGACGCACTTCATTGTGACGTTACAGGGTTAGGCCTCAGTCCATAGTTGCGGATTTTTGGTCCCCCTCAAATTCTTTGAAATTAAAATTCCACCAGGTTTGACCCCATGAGAATTTTTGTTGGCTTTTTGTTTATTGATATTTGTGATATCATTCAGTTGACTAGTTGATTTGCTTCAAATCAGTACATGGTATTTTGCCAGTAGGATTGGCCCATGCCTCACTATGCAGATGGAAGTGTGAAAGTGTGGCTGTGAATTGGGGCCATTTTCAGCTTACGAGCACATGGCATACTTTACGGTGTAAAATCGAGCTTGAAAACCGCGTGGTCGAGACACCCTATTTTCTTTGCCAATTTTTGTTGGTCCTTGGACTGGGCACACTGTCGGTGAGTTTCAGGACAATTGAATAACAAGTTTTTTCTTTGGTGGAGGGGGAATATTACCCATTTTGGACCAGTTTTAGAGGATTTTCCTGAAGTTTGAAGCAAGTTCAGTATGGGTTATGGGGACCCTGATTTTCGTCAACAAGGCTTACATCTGTTTCGGCTTTATGTCAAGAGCCTACTCTTTCAGAAAATATATAGTTCTATGGGGGTTCTCTAATAACACGGTTGCTGTTTAGCATAAAATAAATCTGCCTACTGTTTAATTTCATATGCCATGGCCCTTCTATAGACTGCAGCCTTAGGCTCACCCTTCCTTCCATTCTGCCGGTTCAAAGTGTCGGTAGAAGAAAATTCTCTCATCTTCCATTGTGTCGCTGCATTCTGCCGTAAAGAGGTAAAGGGACTGTCTTTCATTGTGACGTTGCAGCGTCGGTTCGAAAAAATATGGTCTTAAATTTTTCATTGTGTCGTTCCATTCTGCCGTACTGACAAAACAGGTAGTCTGGATACCTAACCCACATTACGCTACGTCATCCTTCGCTGCATATAGGGTTAGGCCTTGGCCGGCATTTTGTTGACGCGACCTTGACCCCTTGAGCCGAATCACGTGACTTGCGAAGACGCAGAAGTTGTCAACATTGCAACAGCAGGTTGGTGTCTTTTATGTCAGTTTTTACTATTTCAGTTTGTGGTTTCTGCTTGAACATGAACATATTTATAGAGTATGGGTGCCAATGACTGGTTAACTCGTACACAATAGGACAGGGGCTGATGTATTTGTAAAAATATTGACAACTTTGTGCGATGAGTGTGTCCCGTCTTGGCGCCATTGTGAAGCAAGTTTGGCACGAAATGCTGTAAAATAGTGGGTAAATAATGTTTTCAAAAACAGATTATCCGACGACTCAGAATTAGCTCAACTTGGGTGTTTATAAAGTACATATCCCTGCTTGTTTTGAGACCTTCCATTTGTTGTTGCATTCAGTAGTTCAAGTTGAGCACCAATTTAAAGGCAAAGGGTGCGGTGACTGAATTGGTGTGTTTTACAGGTTACAGTCTCGCACGTGTTGATATTCACATTGTCAGTCGTCATTCTGTTAAAATATTTCACCCAAAATCGGATTGCAACCGTTTATATATTATATTATTCATATTCATATATTTTTACTGCCTATTTAGGGCCTATATATATTCAGTAAATTAAAATTATATCAACAATTAGCTCCCATTACTCCAGCCCCCTCCCCCCCCCCCACACACAAATTTCAATATTTTGATTTTATTTCAGGGTTTTGTGATTCACATATTAATCTGTGAAGAAATTAAATTATTTCATTTAAATTTACAGTGACTTGTGATGCCGATTTGTTTGAGGCAACGCCACAGTCCAACTTTTTGATGATCGAATCAGGTGAAGTAACAAAAGATGAATGTTTTTAATTACCATATCTAATAATTCTAATGAGGAAGTCTAAAATCACCTAGTTTTCCAGAGATCTAATTTCTTTGTTTCAAATGAGGCCTCTCTGTGCGCAATATATACAAACACAAATATACAAATATGTAATAGTTTTATGATCTGAACTTGTCTCAGGCATTGGCAATGATGAATTCTTTGGGCCTTGATAGATGATATCAAGATATATGATTTTGCAGACTAAGTTTACCTTGGATAAAAATTCAGCGATACTGTATACGGAATATGTAAATTAGTTCAATGGCTATAACAAAAAAAATGTGCTTGTTAAAGTTTGAGGCCATGATTTCCCATTATACATGTATAAACAGAATCAAGCTGATCCAATTACTTTTTAAGATCACATCAACTAAGAATGGTAGTTTTGCTGTGTGGAAAATGATACATGTACTACATTTTGATACCTACATCATATACTGAACTGTTTCTCGTGTAATAAACTTTCATTCTACACATCATATCGCCATGTGCAATATGAAAGGTATTTTATAAACATTATGTCATTAGCGCAAACAAATCAAAATTTAACCTGTCCTTTAATACACAAATCATGTGTACTCTTGCTCTCATGTTGCAGAACCTAAAACCACCATTGAGTTTGGAGGGAAAGTTCAAACCTGAACACTGGCTGTCATATGTGGAGGAGTTGAAAGTAAGATACATTCTAATTTTAATTAGCAATTGCTTAAGATGAGTTTGTTATTTATTCCAGTGGGTGGCACTGAACAAATGTATAACTACACATCAAAGAATGGTTTTCTAAAAACAAAAAAAAACCTTTGTTTTTACATGTAGATATTAAATCTGGAAAGATGTGTAAGCTTATTCTAGAATTTTGATGTGTTTCTAGAAATAAATATATTTTCTTGTAATTTTATAAGACATAAAGTGGACAAATACGTAGTCTTTAATATCTAACTAATTACCCCAAAGTTATTTACACTGCTAGCTTTCAGATTTACCTTCAATATTTAATGTATTAGAATCACTAATTCTGATTCTTTAAAAATATTCTAGGACATTAAATGTCATTTTCTTATTGCAAGAAAAATAATCGGTTCAACTTCATGGGGTAAAAATCTTTAAAATCTATGAGTTAAATTTTCTCACCCCATGGACAGATTATCTTTCACAAAACAAGAAAATGACAGTTTCAGTCCCAAAATATGTTGAAGAATTCAATGTAGAAGATCAATATGTAAGCTATCATCACAAGCAAAATTTGGGTAATTTATCTTGGATAGCAAAAAAAATCTATTATCATTTATGTAGCATGTTTGTAAAAAAAATGGTTTTACATCCATATTAATTAACATTCATCACTCATTTCACCACAGCCTTCCAAGTTTGGTTGAACTATTTACAATTTCTCGGGGAATACATGTATCTCACAAGTTGATAAAAATAATCTAAAAATAATCTGTTTTCCTTGGTATGTGATACTAGTATACTAGTTATGTGCTAAAAATAATTATATCTTATTCAGTGCATAGTTAGTATTGTTTAAGCTTACATATTGCTGAGGAACAAACAAGTTCACCTATACATGGCCAAATAGAATGTAAGTGATCAAATTGTCTTCATATGGTGACTTTAGGGTTCTTTGGAATATCAGATTATATGTACCTTGAACCCTTCAAACATGTCAGATGAATTTGTAATTGTATACATTGAGAAACGGTAGCTAGGGTTCACTACAACTTATATGGACAATTGTGAAGTAGACATTTAGATGACTTCAGTGAAAAAATAGCTCTTTAAAAGGTAGAATGAAGTATACTTGCTATGTTGATGTGATTCTATGGGTCAGGTAAGATTTTTCAGATATATCATAACTTACATTTGTTTTGTTCTACAGCTTGAAGATTGAAATACCAGAAGTGAAGAGAAACAGAAATAAAAGAAGACATTTTGAAAATGCAGACCCATGCTCTCTTCAATGTGGACTGGACATATTAACTCTTACATTATGATTTTTCGAGAAACAACAGAGTACTGAATGATACAGGCCTTCATATATGGAATAATACAGGGAGCAACACATAGAAAATATTAAAATAACTGAATCTTTAATATCTGAACTGAGAGGAGTATAACATGGACTGATTGTGAATCAGACGGAATTGATCCATGAACTGGCTTCCAATGAATGTGGAGTCACATGTTTTTCTCTGCAGTACCATGAACACTGTTATAAATAGACTTTGAAATGTGGGATAGGGAGTACTGGTATGCCATTTGACAGAATATTCTTTAATTTTAGGTGTGTAGCAATCCATTGCCTCCAAATGCTTTTAAACCGAACCTTGAAAGACTAAAAGGACTTAAATATTAGGCCAAAAAAATGTGATGCCATGTAATACAACATCCTGCGGTTTTTTTCTCTCTAAATTATTTTCTTCAGCTTTATTTCCAAATCCACCATTTGTTATGCTGGAACTGATTTCAATAGACAGAATAAAAATTAT
>JAVTVY010049856.1:0-23944 GCA_036873755.1 Hanleya hanleyi | reverse complement strand
CTATTTTAAATATTATTGATACAGCTTTTTCAGCGCCACTGGTCACGGGTGAACAATTTAGGCCATCCAAAAACAAGTTTGTGTTTCAGGTAACCCTACCAACCCAAAATAATTGGTAAATATTAGAGTAGGTTTTATTTCAATTTGTTTTCCAGAATTTCCAACAACTTTTTCTATACCTCGTTCCAATCCGTTACAATTGACTTTTTTGAGTTGAGACTGCATAACACAGAAAGTAAAAGTAAATCCAGATATACATGGCTAAATCTAGTACAAAAAATTCAGATTTTCCTTTGAACATGTTGAAATCTCGTTACTGGTATCACATTGAACATGTGCTGAATAAGCAAAAAAAATAATAAAAAAATGGAAAAAATCAATAAATAAAATTCCATTCCAACCTACTTACCTACATACCCACTTTTTGATGGAATTCGTCACCAGTACGGCAGTACCTGAAACACATAAATTATTATGAATGGCCTTATATGTAGGCTTATATGTGACTCACTTATTGTGTCTCGCATTTACTGTAGTCTGGATCACATAATACACACGTATGTGTTACATAATATGTGAGCGACCTATGATTTACCATGTTCACACATAATGCTATCTATCCATTCAGGGCTTGACGTTAGATATTTACATCAGTTGTCCTGTCGGGCAGGTGGGTGTGTAAATTTACTTGTCCAAGGTTTACTCCCATTTGCCCAACTTGACAGAGAAAATTGTTTGGCCTCCCTTTTGCGACTGGCCGCAGAGCGAATAATTTATCCGCGATTGGTCGAAACGCCCCAGCGAGACCAACGTCGGCCAATGAGCGAATGTCTAACGACTGAGTTGGGAGAAAAACCATGTGCAGGAGCATCACAGCAAATAAACTACATGTAGGGAATGGATGCACTTATGCTAAGAAAAAAACGAATATACATAAAAGTCTGGCATCACTGTACATTTGACAAGTTCTGTCATACTATAAAAACTTGATTGTCTTCAATAGTTGTGACAGATGCACAGCTGGTGAATTCATTCAGACAAAACGACCTGTTCAGTTGGGCATGTCAGCTTAGAAACTATTTGCCCCTGGTGCCCCAGTGCTACATTCACCTGTCTCGGGCAGTCAGGCAGTCTGTAATGTCGAGCCCTGATATTTGTCTGCAGTATCAAGAATATAAACCAAGAATACTATTCATGAAATCTAAAATATCTTGTACAAGTTATACTCGATTACTCTCCAAGGCCTGATGGGGCTAAACTGCAAAATGCTAGGATGAAAGATCCAAAATATTTTTTCTGGAGAGAATCTAATCTGGAGTAGAAACTGTCTAAAGGCAGCTGGACTAAATGTGTAGACGAAATGCTGCGATATGTATTGTCATGTTGCTGTACAACAAATTGAACGACAGTTTCATCCTTACAACTAACCTGAATATACAACATGTTCGGAAGCATATTGAAAAATAGCTAGATTCATATTTTCCCTGGTCACCAGGTCAAACTGTCATTTTATCATGAATTGCTTGTTACTACCATATCTCAAGAATGACTGACTAGAAACACCAAACTTACTTCACAATTGTTATGTGGTCTTAAAGCAGAAGCCTATCAAAAATCAGTGAGATTGACCCTTTTTTCTGGGTCACTGGGTCAAATTTGTCAATTCATTTCCACCTGTGTATTTCCTCCATAAGTATGATATTTATTTCTCTTTTGCAGAAATAAGGAACCAGCATGGAGACCGTTAATTGCAAGGGCCACAATGTCCCATGCATGTTGAAGACTGGATGCAGGCCTGGTCCGAACTTTGGAAAACGATTCTACATATGCAGTGTACTGAAGAATAAGTGTGACTTTGTGAAACCTACTGAAAATGTTCCCGTAAGCTGTTGTCTGAAGCATCCAGAGTACACAGCGGATCTCCAGTCTGTGGCAGTAGGCAAGATCTCTGGAGAGAAGAGGCACTATTACCGCTGTTCTCAGGCCGCAGATAATGGGCAAAACTGGTGTGGGTACACTGTCATTGACAACATTCCCAAGGTGGCTCCCTTGAAAGATAACAACCATCAGGGAAACGTTTTTGTGGAGGATGCAAAATCCACGTCAAAAGACAGAGATGTGTTTAAAAAGGTTTCATGCCCAAGTCCTTCCCATGAAAATGGCCCAGCTCTGGTAATAGCATCCGAGTCTGAAGGTGGCCAGAAAAACGATACTGCTGGAGTTCAGTCAGCCTTTAGCTGCATTGACCGCAACATGTTCAAATTGAAGCCCGAACAGCCCAAGATTGTTTCACCTGTAACAGATTCCAGGCAATCCGAATCGAATTTGGATAGAACCAGTACTTCAGGTACTGGAGAAAGTGAACCTCATCCTGCAAAACCTACACCTGTGACCGAGACCAATGATCTATCCAAGACCGTGGCAGATTCTGGGCATGGTGCATCCGCTAGTGGTAATTTCAGCTCTCATCGTGAAACTATAGTTATTGAGGACGATGATGACGATGTCGCTCCACGAGTTTCGCTCGCAGATCGCATTCGCAAAACATCCGGTAGTTGTATTCTTGGATCCAAACTAGAGAGCACGAGTACAGAAAACCCCCAGGCTGTGACTTCAGGACTACAACAGACACTAAACAATCAGCAGGTTCAAGCTGTTCCAGTGACCAAACCACCAGTTCAGGTTGTAGCAGGCATCTGTGCTCAAAGAACTGTGACCAGCGGACATCCCACTGACTTCCAACGGGCTTCCAGCTTGGTGATGGTGAACGAAACTACGGAGTCGATCCGAGATAAAGTGACTCAACAACTCAAGCAGAAGAAACAAACGGCTGGCATGGTCAATATGAATCAACTCCCAGATAAAGGCGAGCGACTCCGAAGACAGGTTAGGGATCTCGAGCAGCAACTCTCTTTTCTAAATCTGAAGATTGCTAAAAATGGACCTTCCAACGTGCAGGCTACTCATGCAAACCAGCCTGTTCAGACAGTTAACTACAGTCAGAAGTCGAATCAAGGACAACCACAAGTCTACACAGTCTACCCTTCTTCATCAAAAGAAGGTCAGCCATCTTCGACTTTTCATGTTCCACATCCAAACCAGATGCCTGTCGGAGTTCCCAGGATGCAATCCCTGCTGCGATTTGGACAGGCCAATGTCCCAGTGGTGCAAGGGGCAACGGGGATGAGACAAACGCTGATTCTGGACCATGCAAAGCCTCTGCCAGCCCATGTTTTACAGCAGATGTATGCCGCTAATCCACAGATGATGACGTTGTATGGTGGGCGCATGACTGCAGCACGACTGAGAGAAGTTGGGTCTGTCACTACAGATGCAATTGAGAGACTTCACAAACAGTTGGAGAGTTGTCCTGCTGAGACTGAAGAAGTGTCTGACCCCAAGGGACTGAATGTTCCCTTGATGACTCATCAGAGGCAGGGCTTGGCATGGCTGATCTGGAGAGAACAACAACAACCACCCAGTGGAATTCTGGCCGACGACATGGGTCTCGGGAAGACGTTGACCATGATATCTTTGGTAATCAAACAGCGCGATCTAAAGAAGTCCAGAGAAGAAGAAGCTGAAAAGAAGGGCGATGAGTCTTGGTTGAATAGGGACAAGACTCTTGAGAAATTGGACAAAAACATTGTGAAGTCGAGAGCCAGCCTTGTCATCTGCCCGGCTTCTCTGATACATCAGTGGTACAAGGAGATTGAGAGGCGTTGCCGGACTGGAGTGTTGAAGAAAGTCCTGCTGTATCACGGTCCAAACCGAGAAACCAATCTGCGTAAGTTGGCGGATAATGATGTTGTTCTTACGACTTACAACATCGTCAGCAAGGAGATAGGCTCTGACGTAGATACGAAAAATGCTGATCAACCCGTCGAAGACAAAGCTGATTTGGAGAAAAGATCAGACGATGAACCAAATCTACTGAGAATTGGTTGGGAAAGGGTGATCTTGGATGAGGCCCATAACATCAAAAATCACAAATGCAAGACCTCAGCAGCAGTCTGCCGACTTCGAGCTGGATGCAGGTGGGCCCTTACTGGAACGCCTATACAAAACGACTTGATTGATATGTATGCTCTGCTGCGATTTCTCCGTGTTTCGCCGTTTGACGAGTATAAGGTCTGGAAGCGACAGGTTGAGGTCAATTCAGGGAATGGTAAAACCAGACTAAACACGCTGGTAAAGTCTCTGTTGCTAAGGCGAACTAAACAACAGACTGGGAAAGAAGGCAAACCACTCATCCCTCTGCCATCTAAGTCTGTTTTCCTGCACTCCTTGAAACTGTCTGAGGACGAAAGAAAAGTGTATGAGAAAGTTTATGCACAGTCGCGGTCGACCTTCAAGGACTATTTGAAAAGACACGCTGAGAAGACAGGAGAAACTATAACTTACGCACCCGACCCAGTGTCGGCAGTGAATGATGGCCGCAACCCTTTCATGGAAAAAAGTGCAGCATCTGCACCCGGATCATCGGGTGATAGTTCTGAGTCCCAGAATAAACCAGGGGGCAGCCACATTCTCGTTTTACTGCTGAGACTACGACAGTGTTGTAGTCATCTGAGTTTGATGAAAGGTGCGATCGAAGAAGAAGTGATGGAGACTGAAGGGATAGAACTGTCACTAGAGGAGCAGATGAGGGGTATGATGCTGGACGAAGGTGAGAGCTCACAGGGCTCAAAAAGCGCAAAACCAGCGAATTTCTCGGTGTCGGCCACGAGCACCAAGATCACAGCGGTGATGGAGAAGCTGCTGAAGCTGCGAGAGAAATCAACACCCGGGAAACCGTTGAAAAGCGTGGTGGTTTCTCAGTGGACCAAAATGTTGGAGATCGTTGCGCACCACCTTGGAAAGGAAGGGCTTCGATACAGCATAATCCAAGGCAACATTGCTCCAAAGAAACGGATGGAGGCAGTGGATGACTTCAACACCAACCCCAAAGGCCCCGAAGTGATGCTGGTGTCACTCAGGGCTGGTGGAGTTGGTCTCAACTTGATCGGCGGTAGTAACTTATTCCTACTGGATCAGCACTGGAACCCAGCCCTCGAAGAACAAGCCTGTGATAGAATTTACCGTGTTGGACAGAAAAACGACGTGTTTATCCATCGCTTTTTGTGCTCGGACACGGTTGAGGAGAAAATCGCGGAGCTGCAGAAGAGGAAAACCAGCCTTGCCAAAGATATCCTCTCGGGATCTGGTGCATCCAAGCAGAAACTCACATTGGCGGATCTTCGGCATCTGTTTGGAGTGTAGTCTGTGGCTTGGAAAAAACAACTTCTGATGCCTCCATGCAAAGTCTCATGCTGGCCGATCTTCGGCATCAGTTTGGGGTGTAGCCTGTAGTTCGAAAGAGAAATTACTGATCTTTTTTAGAATGTATAGATTTTTGGTGACTTTCAAAGAAAATTTCCAGTCTCTTTGCTCTAGCTTGTTCTAAATTGACTCGCCCGTAAAAGACATTCAGGTAGATGGTTGATGTTGTAAACTCAATAACATATATGCGTTGGAAAGCCGTGAAAATTTAAATTGGATCCAAAGGCCCCCGAAAAGCTCTGAAAATCAGAAACTCTTACGAAGGCCTTGAAAAGACCTTGACATATTTGGAAAGCTGTTCCTATTTCCCCCGATTCTAGTTTTCGGCAAAAGTGAGCTCAAAGAATGAAAGAAGCATAGAGATTTACACTGTACAGTCTGAACACAACAGAATCAAATTCTGGTACCAAAATCGAAAATGAACTCTGAAAAACGCACTGACCTTGAAGAGACCCTGAAAACGTGTGATCATGTTGTAAAAATGATACAGACAAGATCCCGGAACATTGAATATTTTGAAAGATAACCCCTTGGTCTGTGGACAAAATAAATGTGAACCTGCTCTTCTGGGAATTTTAAATATATTAAAATTTTCCAGTGATCTCCGATTCCAGAAAAGTTGCAGTGTGACGGCTGTTTTCAACAATTAACAACAGTGTATATATAGATCGGATTATATTTAATTTGTGCACTTTGTCAGGAATTGATGCAGTGCTTTAGCGTGAACTGAGTAGTGCTTTATTGTGAATTGGTGTAGTGCTTTTGCAAAAATTGGTGTAGTGCACGTCGTGGTTAAAAAATTAAGACCTATTTGATAGTTTGCAGACATCTGTGAGTATTAAACGTGTTTCCATCCCTGAAAATGAGTTATATCTCATTGTACAAACGCATTTGGAGCCACAGAACATCCAAAGATTTCGAAAGAATTGACTTGGCTCTGACCATCCCAATGTGCCTTTCGGTAATAACCATTACGGGGAAGTTGTGTGATAATTTGAACACATTTCTTTGCGGCAAAAAACAATTCTGCTTTTTCCCCTAACTGTATAGCTGTTGATTCGGATGTTCCTGATGCATCGACTGTGTTGAGTCCTACATGTATACCGGTACCATTACTTTGCAGGTTGGAACTTTTAAAAGGAACCTCTAAGGATATTCGCAACAAAGGCGATTCTGGGTATAAATGATCATCCTTGAACATCCTGGTTGATTTCTTTGATTGGTGTTCGCAATACAGTTTCATTTTTATCTCGCCTTACGAAGTAAAGGGGAGATATTGTGAGAGGGGGAAAGAGGATGTCGTCGTCGGTGTCGGTGTCCCCTGCCTGAAAATGAATGGGTTTTTGGTTTAGCAAGTTAAAAAAAAATCTAGAAAAATTAGAAAAAATATAAAAAAAATAAAAAAATATGGGGGGTGGGTATGCCACCTGGGGGTACTACCCCTGGGGTGCTCTAATGTTAAAATCCCTATGAATGAGTTTTGCGTTTAGCTGAATTGCACATGTACATCTGTACTTGGAAAGTTTCTTGCAGTTGTCAGCTGTCATTGGATGATTATGAAACTTGGTACACATGTTTCTTATGATAAGAGGATGTACCTGTGCTATTTTTGAGAAGAAATATTAATTTTTCTCAAAATTATGGCAATGAATGAGTTTTCTGTTTAGGTAAATTGTACATGTAGGCCTCTACATGTATACATATACATCTACATGGTAAGTTTGCTCCAGTTGTCATCTGTCATTGGATGATTATGAAACTTGGTACACATGTTTCTTATGATTAGAGGATGTACCTGTGCTATTTTTGAGAAGAAATATTAATTTTTCTCCAAATTATGACAAATGAATAGTTTTATGTTTAGGTAAATTGTACATATACATGTACATGGTAAGTTTGCTCCAGTTGTCAGCCGTCATTGGATGATTATGAAACTTGGTACACATGTTTCTTATGATAAGAGGATGTACCTGTGCTATTTTTGAGAAGAAATATTAATTTTTCTCAAAATTATGGCAATGAATGAGTTTTCTGTTTAGGTAAATTGTACATGTAGGCCTCTACATGTATACATATACATCTACATGGTAAGTTTGCTCCAGTTGTCAGCTGTCATTGGATGATTATGAAACTTGGTACACATGTTTCTTATGATTAGAGGATGTACCTGTGCTATTTTTGAGAAGAAATATTAATTTTTCTCCAAATTATGACAAATGAATAGTTTTATGTTTAGGTAAATTGTACATATACATGTACATGGTAAGTTTGCTCCAGTTGTCAGCTGTCATTGGATGATTATGAAACTTGGTACACATGTTTCTTATGATAAGAGGATGTACCTGTGCTATTTTTGAGAAGAAATATTAATTTTTCTCAAAATTATGGCAAATGAATGAGTTTTCTGTTTAGGTAAATTGTACTTGTAGGCCTGTACATGTATACATATACATCTACATGGTAAGTTTGCTCCAGTTGTCAGCTCTCATTGGATGATTACGAAACTTGGTACACATGTTTCTTATGATTGGGGGATTTACTTGTGCTATTTTTTAGATGAAATATTAATTTTTCTCCATATTATGGCAAATGATTGAGTTTTGCATTTAGCTGAAGTGCACATGTACATCTGTACACCACAGTTTGCTGCAGTTGTCAGCTGTCATTGAATGATTATGAAACTTGGTACACATGTTTCTTACAGTTCGTCCTAGGTCACAGCGCTCCCGCAGTAATCCCACACGGGACTGACCTATCCAGCAGTAATCCAAAATGGCATTGGCCTATCCAGCAGTATTGCCATATACGGGACTAACTTATCCAGCTGTAATCCCAAACGGAAATCAACTATCCAGCAGTAATCCCAGACCGAACTAGTCTATCCAGCAGTAATCCCATTTGGGACTGGCCTATTCAGCAGTAATCTCACACAGGACTGACCTATCCAGCAGTAATCCCAATGGCACTGGCCTATCCAGCAGTAATGCCACACGGGACTGACCTATCCAGCAGTAATCCCAGACCGGACTGGCCTATCCTGCAGTAATCCCACATGGGACTGGCCTATCCAGCAGTAATTCCACACAGGACTGGTTTATGCAGCAGTAATCTCTCATGGGACTGACCTATCCAGATGTAATATGACACTGGATTGCAATTTGCAGCAGTAATCCCACATGGCACTGACCTATCCAGCCATAATTTAACATGGGACTGACCTATTCCGCTGTAATCTCACACAGGTTTAGCCTATCCAGCAGTAATCCCACACGGGACTGGCCTCCTCAGCCATAATCCCACACAGGATTGCCGTATGCAGCAGTAATCCCACACGGGACTGCCTATGCAGCAGTAATCCCACACGGGACTGTCCTATCCAGCATTAATCCCATACGAGACTCATCTATCCAGCAGTAATCCCAGACAGGACTGGCCTGTCCAGCAGTAATCCCACTTGGGACTGGACTATCCAGCAGTAATCCCACAGGGGACTGTCCATCACTAATAACATGGGACTGGTCCACCCAGCAGTAATCCTACACAGGACTGGCCTATCCAGCAGTAATCTCACATGGGACTGAACTATCCAGCAGTAATCTCACACTGGACTGCCCTATCCATCCTACATGGGATTAACTTTTGCCAGTAATCCCACATGGGACTGATGTTATTGTCTGTACCAGATAATCTATTCCAGACATTATTGTCTGTACCACATCACCTATTTCAGACCTTATTGTTTCCTCTACATGTATGCTTTCAATACTGCTGCACCTTCGGCGGATGACCCCGCAAGGCGAGATGTTGGGGTTCTCAGAACGCTTGTTTGTAAGCTCGTCATGAAACTAGGCCATATATTGTAATGTCGAGTTTTCTCCGTCTGTTAGCTGTGCGATATATCCAGTTCTAGGTCATGGATTGGCACCAATCTTTTGGTATACCTTACCCATGGGGCGAAGAGGAACCCTATTCATCTTGAGGTCAAAGGTCCGGGTCAGTGTGACCTGCAGTTTTTGCTTTGACTTTCGATGTGGATTTCAGCCCGATATCAAAGTAATTTGGCCAGCGAAGAAATTCAAAGCTGTCACATGTCCTACCTCGCAGCGGATTGGCATAATCAGCTAGCCTAGTGCGTTCCCTGGTTGGTTTGATTTAAAGGAAACCCCTTGATCTATTTATAATTTATATCCAGAACTGCTATGGGTAACTAACCAAGACAGTGTATCGATCCGAACAGATCGATCGATATACTGGCTCACGAGGATGACCAGAATGCCCCTACCATTAATGTCCCCGTCAAAGCTACTTTGAAGAGTTCTCGGGATTGGTGACGCTACAAGCAACATATCCAAATAGGGAGCTGATAGGATTTAATTTTTCAAGACAAAATTCTAAGTAGGCGCAGTGATATCTCTTGTAGGATTATACAGCTATAGACTTTTCACGTTCAGATCATATGTAACTGATGATGGATCAGTTTATTGTAGATGACCTATTTTTTCTAGGTTAAATTCAATTTTATGATATTTTATGAATATTCACAGGTAGAATCTCAAATTGTCTCTTGAGTTTTCATTTCTGCAGTCATCCGTGTGCTCGGGTGTATAATAATGCTGTATAACAGCCCATAACGTTATAACGTTCTTGTTTCAAATGAAGATTTTTAACAAAAAAAATTTAAGCACACAGAAACCTTGTAAATTAGTTGATGAAAGGAAAATAACTAAAAAAAAACAACAACAACAACAACAAATCAACACACACAACCAGTTGTACAACCTTAACAGTTAACCAGGCGACCATATGGTTTTTCCTCTAGTATAAAATTCTAAAACATTTGGATGCATCAGCCTTAAACAATGATGTACTAGTTCGCTTGTACTTCGAATATACCAGCTAGAACATGTATTAACAGAATAATATTTATTTTTTATATTAAGGAAAATACATAAAGTGTGCTCTTGTCTAAGGTATAAAGTTGCCATATTTGTATTCCTATGTGCAATATTAAATATAATATACAGCACATTTTTCTCTGATTTCTTTCATTTCTATAAGCCCGCCAAAAGGCTAACCTATTATGTGACGGTTTTCGTCCGTCTGTCAGATCCCTTCGTGTTCGGTCTAGCCTTTTTTCTGTGAAAATTTTCTGTCTACATTTGCAATAAGCGTGATAAGGTGATTAGGGGCCGAAGTGCTACCTCCCGTTCTCAGGAAAAAGCCGTTCTCAGGACCGGCCGTTCTCAGGACAGTATGTTATAGCATAGGCTAACACAGCCAGGCAGCAGGCAGACAGTGCTTTGCTCACTGAAGTGGAACGACATTGGGAGCATTGTCTAGTGCTTAGCTGAGGCCACTAAAGTTTTCTCTTCTGATCTCCGGGGGGTATTTTCAGAACAATTTACAATCAGAAAATATTAAAACTATTTCACTGCTTTCTCAGATCATGTTTGCCAACAAGACAACAATTAGTAAAGACAATATAAATTATTTTATTTCCAGCCTTGAGTTTCACCAAATCAACAAGCTACCTGAATCATTATAAAAAAATCATTATTTTTTGGACAAAGAAGAACAAACAAACACTAGTAAAGTAGAATAAATGATTTTATCCCCTACCCCCTTCAATTTTCCATTCTATTAATATTACTTTCATTTCATTTTATTTTTTACTAAAAAGAAAAACAAGTTCCTCAAAAGTCAATCTGGTCAGGACATTATATTTTGTAAATTGCACAAATATGATGCATGAAAATAGTTCACTTTCATTACTGCAAATAAAAACACTGTTTTTAATAATACAAATATTAGAAAAGTAAAAAATCAGTCAACATATATACATGTTATCATTTTTAACAGCACATTTGTATTCCATTCAATAAATATATGTTACTTTATGGTAATACAGAAATAATACAAGTAAAGAACAATCTGCTTATAATTATGTGTAGCTAAGTACATGTAATTCAACTAAATTAGGAGAAAAGCACTTTATTTCAAATCAAATTATTTACAAGAAGAACAGAAATATTTTTGCACACTGTAACAAGTGCAGGTTTGACAAGTCCAACTTTATTTTATTTTACTTTACTGCATAATATAATACAGAACAATGTTTCAAAATATCTATTATATTATACGAATTATATTGATCGCCGCATTGTTTTACAGGAAATTCCATGTTACGGATACTTCGTAATTTTGAAAGAAAAAATCCAAAAACATCAGTTTCCTGGTAGCCCTACCCTCAGAGAGTTTTAATTTTTTCATTATTCCCTCTTGGAGGGTTATCGGTATGCAGATAGGCTCAAAATGACCCCAATATGAGGAGTTAAAAAGTCGCAAAATTTCAGCTTTCTATAGTTTTCCTCATTTTGGAGCTGGACAGAAACCTCAATGCCCATATGGTTAAGCCCACCTGGCCTGGGGAGATGCGGCCTTCGCCACCGTATGAAAGGTCAAATGTCCAAATAATCAGAAACTCAGTTATTGAATCGAAAATACAGTCACAGTCTTTGATAATTCGCAAACCTAGGTTTTCGGTTCGATAACTTAAGTTTTCTAGTGACAACTGCGATTTTCGGTGTTGAGAAATAGAAATTTGAGGTTAAAGAAAGTTAAACTCGGGGTTATGTGGTAGATGACCTAGGTTTTCGACCGTAAACTTAAGTTTTCGATTCAAAAACCATGGTTTTCTCTTTGATAACTTAAGTTTTCTGTTTGAAAACTTAGGTTTTCGATTCAATAACTGTGAGTTTCGGATTGTTTGGACATTTGGCCTTCCATAACCGTGAGCCTAGAAACGAAGTAGACAGAAAGTTTCTGACTTCAAAGCTCATCATATTGCAGTAAAGTTTACCCCATTCAGATTTCCTGGTTTAAATGGGCATTTTAATTTATTTGAGCAACACTAAATATTCTCTATTATATTGATAAGTTTTTAAGAGAAAAAACACTAAGACACTAAGAAAAGGCATTTTATTTAAATATATATTTTTTTAATTTTAAGGTTCATTAGAGTACAGTTTTAACAATCATCCCTGGGTTTGACAAATAATTTAGATCAAACTACTTTTTAGATTATTTGTATTTTTAATATCAGACGGGATGTTGCCAACACTCAAAACAGAGCATTGAGAAAGGACCTTGAAATCACACATGTAGGACATGTGACTAAGAGTTATTTCAAGCATACTGATGTTGTTTTATAGGATTATGAAGCAGGAAAGTATATATAATATACTACATATATTACTGCAAACGATTATTGGTTTAAACTTGTAAACTTATATGTATAATATATTTACATTTGAATGGATAGATTCAGATTGTCAGTTATGCATTAAAAATACTAACAATTTATGAATAATGGATTGGCCAAATAATTTTGCAAATAACTTTTCAAAATAAATGTAAGACAATATTTTGTTATATCTATAACATTGTGTATGCATTACACGTATTACCACAATCTCTTGTAGTCTAAGTATAACATACATGCTGAATTTGCATGGATATATTTCAATGTAGAGTATAGTTTTAACAATCAACCCTGGGTTTGACAAACAATTTAGAACAAATTGCTTTTTAGATTATTTTTATTTTTCTATAAATTTGTTATTTCTTTAGCCAATGTCAAATTAATTTAAACTTTACGTTCTCTTCAGCCAATGTTAAATTAATTCAAACTTTACGTTTAACTTGCCATGCTCAGCAATCCATATATACAAATCAATTAATTTGAATTATATATTAACAGAAGTGCCTAGTGGGTGAACAAAATGTCCCATAATAACTTAGTCTGAGCATGGAAAATATAGACTCCATGGTCTGAGTCAGTGGGAGAGCTTTATTGACCATTCTCCACCACTCAGCTACTCGCTCCACTGGTAGCAGCAGAGCTTCATTGTCCTGTCATTAGCCCTGCAGTGAGCCACTGTCCTGACAAAGGCTTTTTCCTGAGAACAGGATTTTCCTCTGACTGGGAGGTAGCACTTCGGGTACTGTTGGATAAGGTGGCAATCTCAGTGTGATCGACGGGGATGTCTTTTGTTTGACCCTTGGTGATCTGGATAAATGAGGGCCAATCAAGATACCCCCCCCCCCCGCCCACTTGTGGATTACACCAACATGGCCGCTCTATGCGAGCTTCGTGAGTGGATACACTAGGTGGAGACGCAATTCAGGTCGAGTTGAAAGCGACGTTAAACCCTATTCACTCACTCACTCAGGTCGAGGTCAGAGGTCAAAACGTCACTGTCCTAAAAATTAGAATATCCTATAAAATTGTTAATTTTTTGCAAGTGTTTTCGTTAGGGCGGGAAGATTTAACGTACCTAAATTCAGCTCGCGGTCAAAGGGCCATAGGACACTAAATTTGTAGATCATTAAAATCGAATGTTTTTGTATTTTTCGTGGATGGAAGAGACTGTATCACGTACTAAAACTGGTCAAATGTCCAAGTCCGGAAATCATTAAATTTAACCATGTTTTGTGTTGGTTGATGCATTATGGGGTGACGAGGAGTCACATAACAACCCTGAGTTCCAGGTCACTGACCCAAATATCGGGAAGAAAATGGATAAAAAGATTTTTAAGAAATGATTTGTTATTTGCGCTGAAAACTTACCTCACTTCCACTCTTTGCATTTCTTGTTTCACATGAAATCATCTAGTAAGAATTTTGAATAACACAGTTCTATCCCCTGCTAGTCACCTGACTGCTCACTTACCCATAATTCCTCCTTCTTGTTTCCTACTGCTGTGGGTCAGGAAGTAAAATTGTCAGCTCCGTGAAAATTGCCTATTCCTAGCGAAATCACTAGCAGTTGGATTACCCCAGACGTCTGATATTCTTCGAGAAGTCCTTTGGGAAGTATTCTTTACGTTATCAGCGAAATTATGGCTCAAAATATGTCTCCAATGTCATGTATGTCTTGTGGTGGTTACAAGCCTGTATATGACCTCCATTCCACGTGCCCCCAATGTCGCCAGGGAAGAGTATGTACCTGGGATACGGCCTGTGAGGAATGTATTGTGTGGGCGCCCGGCATATTCCAAGTGTATCTGGCCGGGTCACTGGCAGCTATTGAGGAAAATAAAGCCGTTATGTCTACCAATCTCGCCAATGAGACGTATGTAGCTGTGTCTCCCCGAACCAGCGTGGTCGAGGAGACTAGGGGGTTTGTTAATTCACCAGCTGGGTCTACGCTAGTCAGTTTGTTGAATGTAAATAAAGATAAACAAACGCCCCCTCCCGCTCAAGATTCTTCCATTTCAGACCAGGCGAAGGGTCAATCAGGTAAGAAACCGACCCAGGTTGTACAAGTGGAAGGGACAATCAAAGATGTGGAATCCGGCACTACTACGACTGTGGAGGTCGAGCTTCCGATCGAGCGGACACCTGGATACGACGATGAAGGGAAATCGGTAACGGAGCCAGGCTTAGCGTGGGAAAGCCAGTCAATTCCGATCTCTCGATCGGATGCGACTTATGACTATGAAAACTTGCGCAATACTGGTGAGGCGCCTAACGTTAAATTTTCATTTGGTTCCGGGATTGGGAGATTGCCAATGGACTTTCTGGTCGTTCTATAACATCCACTAACACTGGAACGACTGGTTTGTCTAACTTCTCCCAATCTGCTTCCGGTTTCTCTGGTGGCCTTCTTTGTCCCCCTGCCGAGACGTTTGTCACTACGAGCCTTCTGGGCCACCAGAGATTGAGGTTCCCACAACAACGGCAGTATGGTATGTATGCAGGTACCTATGATATGCCAAATTTTTTACCTGCCTCTGAGACGCGGTATAGAGACCCCTCTCAAGTAGGTCAAATTATGCGGCATCCGGTTGCTAGTTTGACTTCGCCCTTGCGTGGCTTAGCTCAAATTTCTGCTTCCGGTGGTATTCGAGGTACGGGACCGGCTATGTTACGTATGATGCGTCCTCCTATACGTGCTTCCGGTTTACGACCTCGTATGCCAGTTCACCGACCTTTACAGTGGCCGTGCTCACGGTCATTTGTAAGGTCCCAGAGTGTGAACACACCCCGTCAGGCCCAGCTTCCGGTGCACTCTCAAGTGACGGATCCTACGTTGGCTGCTATTCTGCGCGGAATGAAACAGCAACGGCAGGAGATGAAGGAACTGAGAGAGATAATGACCAGTCAAATAAGGAGCGGTATGCCGCCGCTTCCGGTTTTGTCTGAACAGTCTGTGCAACCGGAAGCAAGATTGACGGGGACTATCCCTTCCATTACTCCTCGTTGACAGGAAGCCCCGGAAGCTATGGAAGTGGATAGGGACCATTACGGTAGCTCTGAATTGAATGAACCTACCAATACTGATCCAGATACTAGGAAATATTATGATTTAATTTCCGGTATCTATGACTTGATTCCTGACATGCAGCTTCCGGTCCCACATGCGGGGGATATCGAAACTGAGTCGGGAGGGTCGAATCGGGTTACAAGGTCGGTTTCCACGCTTCCGGCCTCAACTGCTATACATTCTAGTTGCCACTTGTTCCATTAGAACATTAGCAGAACCCGCTACGCAGGAGGAACGTGCAGTCAGGCTGAGACCTAGAGCTCGCTTCCGCCCTGTAGGATCTTCTGGTCCGTTCCCAGTACAGAAGCCAAACATAAGATCATATGGTGTACATGATTCACCGTTTAGCTTCCGGTCTGCAGAGGTGAACGGCAATTTTCAGTATTTGTGTCCTTCAAATACCAAATTGCCTAGTAATCCGGATGTTCCGTTTACGAACAAACAGGCCTCCGTACTAGAGGAAACTGCCCGACAAGGAGTGGCGATTACGAATCACCTGGACTGGTTTCTCAAAGCCATTAAGGATGGTTTGTTTTCGCTGTCGGGTGCGGAGAGTCAAGAACAGGAGGGAATTAACCTCGTTCTTGACTACCAGAAGATTGCTTTCGGTGCAGTAGAAGATTTGCTGGTTCATAACGCCTATCTATCTTCTATGTTGGTGTATTTAAGGAGAATGGCCTTCATTCCTTTTATGCACGATTACACACCGGAAGCAGTAAAGAGAAGCCTACTAGAAACTTCTATGACTCCCTCTTTACTGTTTGGTGATGCTGTTGCCGAGGTCCGACCTGAAATGGATCGTATTGAACATGACCGGTCAGTGGCTTCCGGTGCTTCGTCCAAGAGACCTATGGCTTCCGGGTCGGGTCCCAAGGCGAATAAGACTAAGAAGAACCCGCCTAGTTCCAAGGCTGCTAAGGGTGCTTCCGGTCAACAGCAAAGCCAAGCGCCTGCTTCTTTAGAGCCAAGATTATCGAGCTTTGGCCATAAGAAGCAGGGTAAGGGGAAAAACAAGCAGTCAAAGAAGAATACCTGATGTCTTGGGCCATACCGGGTGGCTTCGGGTATGGTGGGAACACCGAGACATAATGTTTCCAGTTCCGCCACAACTTTCCGGTAGGGGGAAGGCTGAAGTTGTTTTGGAGGAACTGGATAAGGATCGGGGCGGAAGCGTGGGTCATTCGAACTATCAGATACGGCTATCGCCTATTGTTCGACACGCTTCCCCCCTTGACTGCTTCTCCTTTTCCGTCTCGTATTCCATTACGAACGGGTCATCTATCAGCGATACAGTCCTCTGTGGACAAGCTGATAGAGAAGGCTTCAGTAATAGAGCTTCCGGTTTGGGATACAACACCCGGGTTCTATTCGCCGGTCTTTCTGGTCCCCAAGAAAGACAAGTCCGAGATGCGCATGGGTATCAACCTCAAGCGCCTCAACAAGGACTACCTCACTCCACCGCCACACTTCCGCATGGAGTCCTTCCGGTCTATCCGGTCGGTACTCAAGCAAGGGGAATGGCTGACTTCTCTGGATTTAAGGGATGCATACCTTCATATCCCGATACATCCAGAGGACAGGAAGTACTTAAGATTCATGGCCGGCAAACGACGCTTCCGAATTCAAGTGCTTCCGTTCGGCCTGTCAACTTCCCCTTGGTGTAAATACTCGTTCAACGAACCACTCAGAACCTACAAACCGATTGTGTGTAGAGTGACCTGATCCTCAAGTAGCGGTGCTTGTATTAGCCCACTAAATAGGTCAGCCAATCAATAACGCCCTTTCCGAAATTCAAAGGTAGGTTCGAAGTGGGAACGTAGAAATTGGCTTGATAAAATGAAGAGGAGTACCGAGCGGGATTTGAAGCTCTTGTGGGCATATTCGTCATGTAAGGAAAACACAATAGGTGACACGCTGTGGGGAGGTTCCTGTGAGCTATGTTCATTTTGGTTTCAATGCATTTCTCCAGTTGTAAATAATACAGATGTGCTTTAGTTCTGGTCTGGGATGTATAATATTCAGAGAGATTAGTTCATTGTGTTGAACTGCAGATGTTTTTATATTTGTTCAACTAAGTAACATAACAAGTGTCGTAACTATCTTGTCAACCGGTTGAGAAATTACAATGAGGTATAAATGGGACCTGTTTTACATCAGTTTTTTTTTGTGTGCAGAAAAAGGGGTGTCAAGATAGTGGGATCGTCCGCTATTTACATAGATATGTATTACGGCAAGTATACGCATCTCCAGAATGACCACGGGTGTCGTTGTGCACACCCCCTGCCACAGGAAGAATTAACGGGCCTCGGGGCCTCGGCCAGCTTATCTTAAGAGGCTAACTAACTGGGGCACCAATGGGAAAGGCATTTGTCGCTATGTAGATGAAATATTGCTGGATGTGACGTAAAACTTAACTCTCTCTCTCTCTGCCTTGTGCTACTTCTCTAAACACTTGTGAATATTGTGATAACTTTAGAGGATGTTTTATACTGTTTTTTTATTATTTTATATTGAAGCACTCGTAGTGGTCTGGTGTGTCGTGGAACTGCCGTCCATCTGCGCATGCGCAGTGAAAAAAAGGCATTTGAATGGACGTTTAAGGGGTAGAGATGGTACATCCGTGCTCCAAAATGGTCGTGTGAGGTGTAATATTGAAGCACTCATGGGGCTGAGCCAGATTGGGAGTGATATGCGCCTGCGCATTCGGGAGTAGAGAAACGGGAGTTTCGGAGTTGCAAAGGAACGCGCTTGGGGGAGATGGATGGCCTTGTTCGATCTGACTACCTGGTAGAGTTACCTTTGTGTAAATGAGTGAGTGACTGAGTGGTCATATGGTTTGTAAACCATTAGCCTCAGGCTGTATCTGCCCCTCGCGTCTTACGGCCATGAGCACACCCTGCATACCAAACGGCTGCTCCAACTTCCGCCGGAGGGTGAACATCCGCCGGAGGGAAATTACAAATTTGAGAAGCTAAGTAAGTTCAGAATTTTAATTTTTTTGGTAGTTTTCACGTGTTTACTACTCGAAAATTGAATGGGAAAATGTTCTCAAGGGGACGCGTTAGCAATTCGTGTGAAATTTTCAACTCGTCCTTGTATTATTTTTTAATTACAATTCATTTTATCTGACATTAAGAGCTATATTGCAACATAACAGTGATTAGATGCTTAAAAAATCATCTATCTTTGTATCTTTCGCCAAATAAGTTATAGATATATGAAGAATAGTTCCATAACAGCAGGCTGATAGCTTGTAGTTTCAAATAGTTTAATCTACTTCGGTCAATGTTAGATTTTCTAGCCCATGCATGTTCGTATATGATACAAATACCGCCGGAGGAGCATGTCTCGAAGATATGATTACCGCCGGAGGATCTAATCTCTAATTGCGTTTGTCTATGTACACGATCAGGCCACTTTACTATATGTAAACCATGCAGACATAGCCATGATCATCACTAATTTTATCCTCGACATTTACGCCCATCGTGCCAACTCGTGTATTGGCATAGGTGTTCTCGTCAGCATTGTAATTTTCCAGTCTCTTGGGCGAATCATTCTCCCCGGTGTCAGAGTTTGTAACCCTCTAAACTGTCGGTGAAACAACCAAATTTCTGACAGTATGAGATATACAATCTGACGCCGTGAGAATGTTGCGAATGTGTATCCGTCAGATACAGTCTAGGTATCGGATAACCCTCAAACACTTTTGAGAGCATCTATTTAGAGCACCATTAAGCGTTTCTGAACAAGAAGTACCGTAATAGATAACCATTTCTGAGTTTATTGAGTTGTTTAAACTACAAGATTTATGGAAAAATTAGGTAATAAAGATAGCATTTGGTTAGACCCTACCAACGACTGTGATTAGATTGGGTCTGATTTTAGTTAGACTGGGGGCCGGCTAGGCCCCGGAAGCTCTGGGGTTCTAGACGGCCGGAGACGCATTCTGGCCAATTCCCGATGGATAAAATCGAAATCATCTCTCAGTTATCGCTCGTATTTTGATAGTTTTTCTGTGAGGGTTCCTGGAATTGTTTTTGAAAATCTAAACGTGAAATGGCGCGTTCTGGCATTTTGACAGCTATTTCCCACTTTCGAGAACTGTATTTTTTAGACTGATGTACAACACAAAGGAGAATGGTTTTTGAAATGGAATTAATAACTTTTTATGGTCCCTACTGAGATTTTTATACTTATATTTAGTAAATAGTGTCCTGTTGCATTTTGACGGAATATTTGGACTTAGAAGAACTTTTGTAGAGTGAACTAACGGAACTAACTTTCTTCTCTCTGGTAGGTCGGGGATATTCTTAAATCTAGATTTAAAATTGTGCTTTCTAGACAGTACAGCCTAGTTTCGACTTGTTTTAGATTAATTTTGTTTTGTCTTCGCAAAAACTGCATGAGTAAATAATAATGACGAAAGCGGAAAGTGCCCCCCCCCTAAATATTTTCGCTATCTCTAAGGCTAGAGGGCTGAAACTTGCCACACTATATCTTTGGGTCAAGCTCTACAAGAAAATGTAAAAATAATCCAAGATGGCCGCCATGATGACGTCACAGACGTCATTTTCTAAAAGAGCATTTTTGGACGATTTTTGGTCAAAATCTTCGAATTTTTTAATTTTGTTTTTTCTTCGCAAAAACTGCATAAGTAAATAATAATCTGATATGAAATAAAATAAGTTTTACCCACTTTTCTATACAGAAAAGCAAACATTTTGAAGAAATATGACGAAAACATCACTTTTTCTGGTACCCCCACATGGCCGCCATTTTGAATTTACCCATGATCCTCTGCTCGTGAGGTTATGCAAATAGGCTCAAAATGATAATAATGATAACCTATAACGTGACGAAGTTTCTGCTCTCCATTTTTTGGCGTTCCGGAGATATCGCAGAAAGTTTGGTAGGGGGGCATTTTGGCACCCCCTCCCCCAGGACTGGTAGGGTTAATGGGAAAAATCGGAGGATGTTTTTTGGTGACGCTAAGACATATGGTTTCAGTAAAATGCATAGACACGCGTTGAATCAATATACTGATTTTTTTTGTAATTTTTGAAGAAATATGGCGAAAACAACACTTTTCTGGTACCCCTCATGTCCGCCATTTTGAATTTACCCATGATCCTCTGCTCGGGGGTCATGCAAATAGGCTCAAAATGACCCCAATATGATAATCGGAAAAGTCACGGAGTTTCAGCTCTCAATCTTTTGTCGTTCCGGAGATACGAGCAAAAAACCAACAGGGGGGCGTAAAGTGCTCCCCCCAGGCCAGGTAGGGTTACGGTACAGGGGCGTCGGAAGCAAATTCAAAGTGGTACGGCCACTATCATATCACTTTAGGCGAGGGTCCAGGGGCCGCCGGAAGCTTAATCACAAGGTCGGGTACGGACCAGGAAAGGTAGAATGCACCCAGAAACAACCTAGCGTGTATGACAAATTGGACAAACGAACAACGAATTCGTATGAAGAAAACTAATTTTTTGTTTCGTTGATAAAATAACGTGAACATCAAACGGCATCATGCATATGAACGTACATGTTACTTATTCACGGTCGGTGCTCAGAGCCGCTAACAAATTCACTGGCGCTCTGGACCGATCAAAGTCTTCTTCAACTTGGAAGCTATCAAAACTGCTTAGTTCGTTTGCTTTTCATTTTGTGTTTATTTATTTCTTTCTTCGTTTTTTGTTTTTTCTTTCTTTCATATTTTTGTTTATTGCGCAAAAGTGGTACGGTCATGGCTTCCGACGCCCTTTAGGTGAAAGGTTGTTCAATCCGGAACTAAGTCCCGACTGTTATGTTTTTGATTGCATGGCCTGTCCATTTCTTAAAACTTTAAGATATCCAACACTTTCGGTTCAGCCTTCATGTTTTATTCATAAGACTTGTACAGACGGACAACCTAGAAAATTGTCGAATTTACAAATGCAAAACGCTGCGTTCTGCTGCATTCTGATAATAGTAGGCCTTTTACCGCATCACATTTGTCATTCTCTCTGGAAAACTATCAAAACTTTAGTGTAGTGTTTATTTATTTATTTTCTGCTCAAATTATTGGGGGGCTTCAGCCCCCGTAGCCCCTCACTCGCTCCGCCGTGCCTGTTAGATACTCCAGCGGTAACTGTATCATATTATTATTGACTCCGGCGGTAGTCAGATCTCACTCCGCCGTGTGTTGTATCACCACTTCCACATAGGTCATATTCATGAGTCTCAAAATCATCGAAATTCTTCTTTTTCACATATAAATATCATCTTGCCATTAAAAGGCAACCTCGTTTTACATAACGATCGTAGGTATATTCTTGATTAATTAGATAAAATGCATATTTCGAGTAGATTTTCTAAGAAAGGTTTCTAGATTCGACTTCTAATGGATGTAATTGTCTATTTAGAATTATCCCGTTCTCAAAAACACGTCAGCTAGTTAAATAAACGTACCATCTAACGACTAAGACAATGTGATGTTGTTGATAGGGTATGGTTCTGACATATCAATGTAAAAATCAACAAGTTGTCCTACCATTTTTCACGCCCTTCCCTCCGGCGGAAGTTCACCCTCCGGCGGAAGTTGGAGCAGCCGTTTGGTATGCAGGGTGTGATGAGGTAGAGAGACGAGAGAATAACGACAAGAAGCGCATTGAGTATTACACATTTCATTATCCCGTCCATCACATCACACCCACGCTGGGGGAGCCGCGTTGGGTGTGTTAACATAATAGTATGGTCTGTATCAGACGCATTGTCAGCTGCCGTTACCCAATCAGAAGCCGCCATTTGAGGATGTTCAATCTTCGGCCATCGTCGCTCTTGTCCGCTTGTTTTAAGCGTCGTCGGGCAGTCCAGGACACTGTAACGGCAACATGTCCTGAAACAGTGTTTTGCGCATTTGGACCGCATTTCTCAGGGCCTCGGTGGGTGATAACCCCATATCCTCTTCCAAGTGACGCTTGGTCTCCATGATGGACCTGTGCGTGGGGTCGACTTTCATTTCAAGCGGTAGCAGACTAAACTGTTCATAGATCACCATGACTGTTTTCCTGATGCAGGGGCGCATTCGGATGTACGCCTGTTGTAAGTTATCCTGTCCGGCATCCTCGATCGCCTCAGCTTGAGTATTAAAAGTCTCTTCCACAATACGAACACGAAAGGTAGGCTTTTCTGGTCGATACTTCATGTAAGGGAGCACGAGAGAAGAAGCATAGTTCAACAGGGTAGAGATATGATTTCTGAATCCTTTATGCATGAGCTTGACATCGTAGAACAGTTTTGTGCCATTTTTGTGCCACTATCTTACAATGACACAAACTGTGACAACATTATACACCACATCGTTAAAGGAATACTTCATTGGGAATTCATTTGATTGTTCTACATCCCCTATACACTAAGCACATGACAGCGGCTTTGCATTGTTCTACACTACCGTGTCACTGACAGCGGCTTTTCGGTCTTATACACTACCTTGTCAGTGACAGCGGCTTTGCGGTATTCCAGACTACGTTGTCGGTGACAGCGGCTTTGCGGTCTTCTGCATAATCCTGTCATTGATAGCGGCTTAGCGGTTCTCCGCATACGGAATCATGCAGTCTTCTTATGTTCAACACTACATTGTCAGAGACAGCAGCTTTGCGCTCTTCTACACTACCTTGTCATTGACAGCGGCTTTGCGGTCTTCTACACTACCTTGTCAGTGACAGCGGCTTTGCGGTCTTCTACACTACCTTGTCAGTGACAGCGGCTTTGCGGTCTTCCAGACTACGTTGTCAGTGACAGCGGCTTTGCGGTCTTCTGCATAATCCTTTCATTGATAGCGGCTTTGCGGTTCTCTGCATACGGAATCATGCAGTCTTCTTTGTTATGTTCAACACTATATTCTATGCTACCTTGTCATTGACAGCGGCTTTGCGGTCTTCTACTCTACCTTGTCAGTGACAGCGGCTTTGCGCCAGTCTTCTATACTACCTTGTCAGTGACAGCGGCTTTGCAGTCTTGTAGATTACGTTGTAACAGCGGCTTTGCGGTCTTCTGCATAATCCTTTAACTGATAGCAGGTAGCAGTTCTCTGCATATGGAATGATCTAGTCATCTTTCTTATCTTCAACACTACATTGTCAGAGACAGCGGCTTTGCGCTCTTCTACACTACCTTGTCCTTGCCAGCGGTTTTGCGGTCTTCTACACTACCTTGTCAGTGAGAGTGGCTTTGCGGTCTTCTAGACCACGTTGTCAGTGACAGCGGCTTTGCGGTCTTCAACATAATCCTTTCATTGGTAGCGGTTCTCT
>JAVTVY010049855.1:0-22219 GCA_036873755.1 Hanleya hanleyi | reverse complement strand
AATTTGAATAGTGAAAAAGTGTCATTATGCCTCTTGGACAATTCGATAAAGCCTTAAATCCCATTCCGTAGTTTCACAGATCGAAGTGATAGACCTGATACTAAATTTATTGAAAAATAACTTCCAAGGAAATATAAATTTTCCATTTTGATCGGCAAATTAAGCGAGAAGGGAGACTGAAGAGCGCAGATGTTCGCGCTATGACTAAATCCTCGAAATTTGTTTGGATTTCCAAATATTTGAAAGCCTTTTTGATTTGCAAAAAGTAACGCCTGAACCGAATATTTTGAAACTTGGCATACACGATACTTGTACCAAAACATTGCCAAAGCGATCATGGATTTTGAATGGGGAAAGTGAATATATATATATGGTATCAGAACTATTACGCAATCCCTACAATTGTGGGTTACAAGTTGAAAATTACTTCCCTTGGCATAAAAACACTGGCAGATGGCGCTTTTTTCTACAATTACCACTACCTCCGCTGATATATCTTTCACTGTATTATTGCCACTGCCGCAGGTTTTGACTACAATGTAGTCATTTCTCACTTGTTTAAAGGTGAAATTCGAAAAGTTTCATATTTTTCCTTTTATATTAGTTAAGTTAATTTTCTTAGTTAATGATGGAAATATCAGCCTATCTACTTCATTTGGTTTTATTTGAAGTATTCCGTCTCCTAATAGCTTTAGAATAGTGCTCCACAATTGGGATCTCAAGCCTGGCAGATCTGCATCACTTATCTACCCTTGTTTGACACTTAGTTTGTGATGTCCCCTCAAACCACTTGGACGGATGTCAATACCGGTAATATTCAGTCTTTGCAAGTTAGCTACTTCTGGTGTACCAACATTTTTAAATGCTTCTAGCTTACAACATAGTCAAATTAAACCATGTGAATCGGTTAGACCAATATTTCCAGCATTATCAAACCTATAATAAATATTCTACCACACCCATTGTGATTTAACCAAATAACATTATAAAGGCAGGAAGTCCAGGTGGCATCTAATTGCAATAGACATTTGATGTCATGATTTTCTTCACGTGCACAATTGGACTCTACCAGAGTGGGGGATCCATGTACTGTGATATGGCCAGTGTATATGGAGCACTGGATCAAGTCATGTATTTAAAAATCCAAGGTTCAAGTTATATCATAATACTCTTGAAGTTTATTGGTAATTGTTATCATTGTTTTCTCATCATTCTGAACATTAAAGCGTTTTAGCATGCCCCTAGCTGTCATACTATGGATTCATCCCCTGCTTGTTGATTTCGGACACATGACTTGCAGGTGTTCAATTGATGGGCCAACACATTTTTTGTCAGGTATAGGGGTGATAACATGTAAGTTACAAGATAAATATTGCTTTGCAAAAAAAAATCTCCACAATTTTGCCGTTTGTAGTATAGTTGAATAGAAATAATTGCTTGTTTACTGCGGTATTAAAAACAAGTAGCCTAGATCGCAATGCAATAGGATGAGTCTCCACATGACCAAACTTAGACTCATCCTATTGCATCGCAATCTATCCTATTTGTTTTACCGCAGTAAACAAGCAATTATTTTTTAATCAGGGGGCAAAGTAGAGTGGGCATTTGGTATTATAACCTTTAATCTTCATATCCTTGGTTGCTCGTAACAAGAAACACCGACGTCCTATTGTAATTTACTTCCTGCCTCAGGGTGTTCGATGTGACCCATGGCAAAACAGTGAGCTTTGCAATCAGCCTTTATCACATTAGCACAATACCAATGGACACACGACCGCACTGCGGTGGTTTAATGGTTAGAGCGTCGGCCTCGTAAGCGGTAGGTACTGGGTTCGATCCCAGGCCGGGTCATACCTAAGACTTGAAAAATGGAACTTGTTGCTCCCTCGCTTACGCTCAGCATTAAGAGGATAGAACAAGGACTGGTTCGCTCGGTGTCAGTATAATGTGACTGAGTGGGGTGTCATGTCTGCCTACGGCATGATATTTCAGTGGGACAGCACTATAAAATGGCAGCATTAGATCTGCTCTGTTACAAGTAGGTGCCCCTGTCCCTCCCCCTTCCCTCCCTTCCCTTCCCCGTCGTGATATAGCTGAAAAAATGTTGAAAGCGACGTTAAACCCTATTCACTCACTCATTCACTCCCAATGGACACACTCTTGACATGACAACTGCACAGCAGTCCATCTTCATTTGTCCCTATGCCAATACATGGGGAAATATGATAACTGGATGATTAATATGCTTCTTATTACCAGGCCTTGTATTTTGACAGAGCTGATCAGGGCAGGCCATGTGAAAGGCCATGTGAGTGCTTTTCATGGGGCATACATGTCTGTCTTTATAAACAGTAACTGCTGATAATATAGTTTAATCCGAAATTTGCACTTTAAGTATTTGTGTGGTTCTCCGCTAGGCACTGCTAGGGAGAACAAAGTCTGTGCACTGACCCGTGACTTCAGCTGTGGTTCGTATAAATTCACTTTGCCCTATCTATTAACCCAGGATGATATTTTGAACTTGTGATAGCTGGCATATTTCCATGTTATATTTGGCAATTTATGCATTATTTTAAGCATGATGACACTTTCTTTGAATAGTGGGAAAATATAGTAGCCTGACATATGTATAAAATTATGCCCTCTATTAGCAGTTCAAAATGTTGTCCTGGGTTAATAGATAGGGCAAAGTGAATTGATGCGAACCACAGCTGAAGCCACAGGTCAGTACCAGGGCAGTTTCTAGAAATGAAAGTCAGGTTCTGATCCCAAACTCCAGAGCTGGGGGTTCGGGGGGCGCTCTTAGCCCCCCCGACGCCCCAGTCCGAGAAGCCATTTTAGGAGTTTTAAGGCAAAATGAAGCATTTTTAGAGTGTAAAAACTGACAGAACTAAGGGTGTTGGAAAATATCTTTTACTTATTATTTTGAACTTTTTGTGTTACAGTGTGACTCAAGAGAATAAAATAAAATATGGAAAAAAAAATGAGTGAGTTCTGTTATCCGTTGTTGTTGTTGTTGTTCATCAACCTTTGGCTTTGGTGAAAAATAGGAGGCAATAGATCTTGCGGAATTCACGGCCGTTTTCACAGCTGCATTGTCACTGCATAGCCTGTCCTTCGACGTATATGTTTTCGCCGTCTTATTATGGGATTTACAAGTTGTTGAGGGTCGCCCTCCAGCACGTTTCATCTTTTCAGTCGTAAAATTTCACCTGTCAAACTTTTTTTCCACATGTTGTGAGGGACTACGGCAGACTGTGAAGTCGCCTGGGAAATGTAACACTTACACGCGGGATAGCAGTGCGCTAAGGCATAAAATACCCGGGGCAGTTGAATCGGGATAACATTGGGTGTTTTCTTAGTCCATCATAAAATATCCGCCGAAGATTACAAATTTATGTGCTCTTTTATAGAATCGAACTAGATAGGTTTGCCAAACTTTCAATCATTTTTATATTTTCAACGTTGAGTTTGGGCGCCTTGGGAGTTTGGGCGCCCAAACGTTTTACGGAACTAAATTGGCGCTACATACGGCCCTGAGTACACAGACAGGCTCTTCTTTGTTCTCTCTTATGGTGCCTAGCGGGCACCCCTGCAAATACTGCGAATTTCGGATTGAAATTAGCAAATCAGCCCTGTTAATATAGCCAATGCCAGTCAGGGGTCGAAATAGGCCCCAACCACCAACAGGACATTTGTAAAAATTGTCCTGCATCCAATTAATATGTATGTAAATTATCTAAAAAACTACAGGACATGACAATTTTTTGCCGGACATGTCCTGCAAATAGATAGTAATTTCTAGCCCTACCAGTAGCTGGCCTAGGCGTACCATATCAAATCATTTTGATCATCGGTGTGATTAAATTAAAAGTTGAGAGGTCTGTAGATGTTCAAAATGAACTGGCTTAGAGAGCATTCAATTATTACATACGCCCAGAGAGGGTGTTTATAAGTTGAGATTTTCCCCATGTACATTTGGTTAAATTTTCGCGAAGGAGAGGGAGGGAGTCAAAATATTCAAATTTTTTGTGTAATTGATACTTGAATGCTCCCTTATCCTAGTGTATACATACAAATGTACATACATATTGTAATGTTGAGAAAAGAAATGAATTGATTCATTGTCTTCCTACATACTATTGTTATTGAGCCCTTTGCATTGGTAAGTAAAGATTGTTTAGGGTTCACAATGTCCATCTGTCTGTCAACCGATCCGTCCATCCATCCATCCAACTTTCGTTGCCATTGAACAATATGCCAAAAGTGTTTTTTATGTAATATTTTCCCTGTTCAATGTTCAACCAATTTAAGATCAGCCTACAATGTAATTCCTTGATCCAGTCTTTGTGTCCACTCCTACCTCTCAAGGTACGGTAAGTTCCCTAAGTATTCGCGACCCTAAGTAAATTCGAAAACGGGCATTTTTCACCAAGTCACGTGACACTGTTCCCTAAGTAATCGAAAACGGCCCATTCGCGAAAAACCGCGGTCCTAACTATTCGAAAATCACCCATTTATCGTGGTCGCGAGATTGATAATATTTTGTAGTTGTGCGATGGAAAAACTTCAAGATCAACGAGTTTCCTTAGAAGTAGTATTTGATAAACCTTGCAAACTTTTTGAGCATTTTGAACATAACCAATTATAACAACTAAGTTGATTTTCATTATGTCTCAAGCGAAATGTATCCAATGTTCAAACCGCGATTTCTCATGGTCATTAAATTGGAAATATTGCCGGTTTACGGGGACGTGCGATATTAAACATTGCCGATTGCATAGAGCATACATTCGATATTATACTGAAAATATCAACATGAAGAACTGGAAGTTACGTTTCATTCGGTCTTAAAAAAATATAATGCTGAAGTTTGACCGGACATTTGAACCACGGATTTTCTTAGTCGCGGGGCAGAGATTTACGATCAACCCCAAGTTGCATTAGTTTTGGCGACTGTGTGCCATGTGCGCCTCACCCAAAAACCAGAAACGCGCCTGTTTGGGTCCGACTTCAGATTTTTTTTCCTAAGACACGAATGTTGAGATTCCCAGCTATGATACTGAAAACATATTTTGTACTGTTCAGACAAAAATAATTCAGAAACGTATCATTTCCAACGAACGCGGCGATTCAGAATATTTTACGGCCGTGGAATTCGCGGTGATGCATATACCGAAAGAAGTTTGCGTTCTTGTATTCAACTTTTCAGGAGCAAGCAATAGTACAGACTTATTCTCTTCAATCACCCCTGGATAAAATAGAAACGATGATATTATTCAGAGAATTATCATGAAAGGAAAGCTGTGACGTGCAGGATTAGCCGTGACAAATGGCTGCATCGGAATCTTCATATCCATAAAATGCGTGGAACGGCGTCATTGTGCACGGTGTCATTGTTTCATGGTTCCTTAAAAGTTTGTAAAAGTGCTTAATTTTTTATATTGAAAATTAAAGGCCTTGAAAGTCCTTGAAAATTATAATTTTTGAGTGAGTTTTTTTTTACACTATTAGTGAAGATATTACGGTACTTCTGACTTGATTATTGACACAAAAGTTGAATGTCGGAAGAGACGTTTACGTAAGATAGCCGAGATCATAGGCGGTAATTTGATAGCAACTGAAGCGGAGGTCGGAATAGTGGGTTAAAAAAATAAAAAGATGGAATAAACTAATAGGTTTTCTGTCTACTTCTTCTCTAAATTATACTGTCTGAAATGTGAATTAATTTTGCTGAAGCCATGAGGTAATATTAGGTAAAAACACGGTTGTACATTTGGCTGTTTCATCATCATCATCTATCGATCTGTCTTTCGTCAGAAATATTCCAGAATACATTTACATCTGAAACAGATTGAACCAATTTTTTTTATATTTTTTCATGAGAGTCGTGATCTCACTGTTACGAAGGCATAATATATTGAGGTTGTGTTGGCTGAATATATTATGAAGCGGGAACCGTGTACAAGCGAAAGTTCGGCCCACGTGCTATGCTATCCAAGTATTGATCACGTGATGTTATTGCAACTCCGTATGGCGGGAAAATGTACAACCAACACGTGGCATGTTGAAACTTTCATTCTTCCATGTCTACAGACCCCACCTAATTCTATGAAAGTATTTTCATACATTTGTTAATAAAGGATCGAAGGGATACAGCGAATTGTTAGAATGGGCAAGCAATTCATGTCTTTCGTTTAGCCGCTATTCATGGCGGGATGAGCTCGTTCCAGCTGGGAAGATTGTATATCGTCTCTGACGAGTTGGCCCTGATATGGGTCTCAGTCGAGTTGGCCCTGATATGGGTCTCCAGGTAGTGTCGGGCGCTTGCATAATTTGCTGTTCGTTTCATTGACATAAACAGTTTGAAAAGCCCTTCCATAATATTTCCCTATGAAGAGCAATCAAGAAATTATTAGGTTTGATTCTCAATCTGAAAATGACGTAATATGTGTTTCTTCATTAGATCGTTATATATTTTCACGTAAACATCATTGGCGTCACTGGGATAGTTGTGCCTAGTCTTCTCGGCCGTGAAAAAAATTCTGCAAGAGTTCAAGCATGTCCTGAAGAGAAAATAAAGAAAATATCAGAATGTCTAAGTCACAGAATATGCCCTTGTCCCGTATGTACTAATACAAGGATATACGCGAATTTGTGGTTTTAAATTGGCCGGGCGTCCGATGAAACTAATTTCTTCATTGTCAGCCGATCATTGCAGTCAATTATTCGAACGTAATTTAATGGTTAAAGAGCAGAAAGAATGCTTTATTTATCCTTTGATCAATTGCGAATTATTGCCTGACAAATCTAAACGCACAACAAACATTTCCCGGGTTTTGCTTCGGGGTTTCCCTCGACCACACGTGTTCATACCACTGAACTTCGCCGAAGTATATTAGGCTTCATTTCTACACACAAAGTATAGTGAATGTCTCGTGGCTGTCGATCTTATATCATTTAAGAGTGCTGTCTGGGGTAAATATCACAAAGTTAAAGAAACACCACAGTCGACGTATTGTGACCTTTCATTGTCGAACGGTATGGGCATTTAATATGGGGACTCTAATTTACGAAAACGTCCGTTTTTCTGAACTGACCTGCACAAACTATTCGGAAGTGGTCAGTTTTTCACGACTGCGATATTCACTTCCGGTCACGAATACTTAGGGAACTTACCGTAATGCATGCCGTCATATATCTCCTAAACTAAGTCATGTCCCATCCATCAACCTCCAAAATTCCAGTAGATTACATCATTGTTATTTTTACGCTTATAAAGTCATCCACAATACCTGGGAATGTGTCTCAACCCTTAAAGGTGAACTGAAAAGCTTTCCAATGTTCTGTTAAAATGTCATAAAACAAGAACTTCTATAGTTGTTACAATTATGTGTGGTAATAGTTCTGTGGGTTATTGTTTTATTTTGGGTATATGAGAAGTCAAAACTTATACCGAGAGCCAGAACTTTTAAAAACGTCATCGCTTGCCTCCCGTTGTTTTTGGAACGTCATGACGTTATAGTGGCCCTCGTTCATTCATCCGACGTAGTATGACGTCACATTTGAATAAAACTTGAATGAAGGGGACCACTATAACGTCATAACGTTCCACAAATCAAGAGAGACAAGCGATGCAAGTTTTCAAGACGGATTTATAACAGGATAACTTAAATATTGCTATTAGTACAATTTTGCGAACTATATTTGCCCCCAAAACGTATAAAAGTTATGTCACATTAGACAAGATCTATATAAGCAACAATTTAGATAAAATTAAAAGCTTTGCAGTTCACCTTTAAGCTTCGACAAGGTACTGAAATCCACCATATATCCCCTGAAATGAAGCCTCTCCTCCGATCTTAAATATTCTGGAAGCTTGTTTCATTGTACAACGCAACTGGTTTATATTTCAGTTAAAATTTTCAATTTCAAATTCATTTCACATTATCTTAATTCTTGTAAATGTTTTGAACTTCAAATTAAAATGTTTTAACTTAAATTAATTAAAATTTGCAACTAAAATTGATATAAATAGAATTTGAAAATTTAAATTTAAAAAATTCAAATTTAAATAAAAAATTCAAATAAAAAATTACTAATTTCAGTTCCATTTTGAATATAAATTTTCAATTAATTTTTTCAAAATTTGAATCTTTGAAGCTTCAAATTGTAATTTTCCACTCAATTTAGTATTAAATTTTCAACTCTCGATTTTTCTTTCACTGAAGAGTAATTGCCGAGAAACATTCAATACATTTATGGCATGAATTACTAAAAGTACTTGTAGTTGTAGTGTTGATAATCTACTACCTAGCAAACGTGCCAGTTCAACACTGTAAATCATACAGTCACAAATGATATGGACAGATGTGATCGAGACATTGCCATTCATAGCATGTTTTATGTCTTCATTACAAAACAGACTGGTGTGGCCATGCCAGTGTAACATAGTAACCAATCTGGTATGCCCCCTGGAAGCTTGTCCTTTAGGTTATATTAAGTATTCTGGTCAGTTCCTAGCTACCTACATGTATATTAGCCCAAAGATATCTGGTGAACATTTGGTTATTTAGGATGTTACATGTTGCTTCAATATTTAAGAGTGCTCAGCATTAAGAGCACAGATCAAGGACTGTGAATCACGCGTTTTCATGTGCATGTAGTTTCTCAAATTAAAATTCATGATTTACCACAAATATGATACAAATGATTGTGACGTTAAACCTTAATTCTCTCTCTTTCTCTCTCTCTCTCTCTCTCAAATGCATTTAAACGCATTAATTTTTCTCACATATATCATTCAAACATGACGTGTTTGTTCACCTGTACAGGCATAACAGTGTCTGAGCGTTCATGTAATTTTTGCAAGCAATTATCCATTAAGTTGTATGTGCTTCAGGATGTAGAACACAGTACTTGCTCTAGAACGGAGAACACAGTATGTGATCCAGAATGGGGAACACAGTACATTCTCCAGAACGGAGAACACAGTGGTACATAATCATGATAATGACACTGTATGTGTTACAGTTCACAAGATCCTGCCCATTGTTGGTCTGACTGTATGGTCAGATATGTGATATATTATGCTGTAATACTACATGTAATAGACTAATCCTGCAACTACACATGCTATATGGATTCATTATAGCATACATGTAGAATTCAGATCAGTAGATTAGGAGCTAAATCCTATTTCACTCAGCGTAAACAGTGTCTCGCTGTTTTTTTCTAGATGTAAGCTTATATGGGTATACATTGATCTACATGTGCCAACCAATTAAACTTCACCTGACCCTCAATACTGTAATAATAATCTGCTCAAAACTGTTCCAAGACATGGGCTGCCCTTTAGGTCATGCACCACCAACTCTTGCTTAATTTGTTCTTTTGTTATTCAAGGAGGCGTAAATTTGATTGCCGAAGTCATTGACACATATAACCGATATTTCATTCTCTGCTTTATTGGGGTGTAAATTACAATACCTCTATCAACAAACTCCAAACACTGTAATAGTAATGTCACAGGAGACACTTGAGATGATATACAGGTAGTTGGCCACACTGGCCAAGCTATAGACTTTGCTGTGGCTGGGGTCTGATTTTCCAGTAATTTATTTATTAGTTGTCCTGATTGCTGCAGTAGTACTGGTATATGGGCTCAAGATCTAGTAGCCATGGACGGTGATACCTTTACTGTTTGTATTATGTATGGAATAAATTAACGCAGGTCTTTCCTTGGCTCTGATTAACCAACGAATACCGCTGAAACTCTCAGGTGTGCAGTCGAGAAATAGTTGCAGTCCAAAATTCAACAAGCCGGAGTACGTGTTCAAGATTTCAGACCTGTTTATGAGTGTGTAGAATTTACAACTTTAGGATCAATTTATAGGCAACATCATTCTGTTTGTTAGGTCATACATCACAGGGAGGTTGATTTCAATGTAATTTACAAGCAGGCCATTGGTGGTGGTACAATGTATAATATGCCAATACAAGGTTGAGCTTATATCCTGACACCAGTATACTTGAATGATACTTACTGGAAGCTACGCGACCACATTGCATTTCACCCTGTTCAACAGCAGTCAGGATGTCGCTAACAAATATATCAATCTGGATCAGTACTTATAGTTATCACCTCGGAAATTCGATCTACGTCAATGCATGATCAGAGGATATATACTGCATCACATATGGAACCGAGGCCTCGATTTTCAGAACGGAAAATGTTGAACCCACCTTCACTGATAGTCATTCCGACGATGTCACAGCCGGCAACGTACAAAGTTCGGGGCTTTAATCACTCCAAATCACCAAAAATTCATCATCGGCAACCAACGTCGAAAATTGAGACTGAATTGCGACTAGAACGGAGCTATACATTTCCGATTCTACCGAGGATACGCAGAAGCTGTCAAGTGTGTACAAGACATTACCTTCAGAAAGTGGTAGGTAGTTGGAAGTATTCATGAAGCTGTAGTTACACATGCATCCATGCAGCACATCTATGCGAATGCAGTCGAATCATAACCCTGTCAGATTGCTTGGGCCTGTTTGACTCCGTATAGGAGCACATTGTGCGGTTACCTCAGTTCCTGGAGTTGTTTTACTTCTAGATGTTGATAAACCGATATAGATGTGGATAGCCTAGCAATGAATAATCTTGTGACAGCTGACATCATTTACATAGGATAAATGCCAAGATAAAAGCTATTTTCTCTTCAGTGAGCTCGATGTTCATTTCTCGCACACCGATTGAAATTTCGATTGACAAGCTCCCAAGGAATGAAGCCATGGGTGTTTCTGATTGGTTGGTATTAGGCATAAGAAAGGTCTGGGTAAATATCTGGTGATACCTGTCAATAATTGGATACATACGGATGATGCAGTGAAGATGCACACCTGACTCTATGAATGATGACCTCAAAATAATTAATCGAATATGCCTGTAGCATCAAAGTCGGTTACCTGAATTTCTCCCTATGTGAACCTTCAGGTTAACAATATTTTTGCCTGAAATGTCAGACTGCACACAGTGACTCAGTATTGCTTGTGTTCGGTTGGTCTTTCATGAAAGCTTCAATTGTTCATTTTTTGCCCATCTCTCTGGGTCCCATCTGAGGTGATCTCTTGAGCAGAATACAGCTATGGTTAAAGCTATGGATCTAAAACTTTCGAGAGCTGTTCTCACCAAGAATCAGTGATTTGATTAACTTTTGACAGTTATAGATACATTTTTTGCATAGTTCCCAGCAATCTGGATTTTTCTGTTCTTTGCACATTTCTCCCAGTTGAAGTTATCTTCTGTGTGGAATACAGCCCAAACTAATCTGAAATTGTATGAGGATGTTCTTACCAATGAATTGATGACCAGATTTACTTTTGAAGGTTATAAATTAATTTTTGCCTCAAAGAGAGCTTCTTGAAATTGGGGCATACTAGGAACTGGCATAAGGCATTCCAAACAGTGTGGCATGGTGCGCCGTGGAACTCCTAGGAACTCCATGGCATACAGTTTGGAACTCAGCAGACAATGGATGGCTTATACCATACCATGCAGTGTGGCATGAGGGGAATGGCATATGCCATTCCAATTGGAACTCTAATCTATCCAGATCAGAACATTAAACTAGGCATGGTGTATCCATTTTGATAACCGGTGTATTCCTATCAGATGGAGAACTCGGGTCCTAATTTCAAAAAGCTCCCTAATCATTAGCAATCTGGACTTAGCCATTCATCCCATCTAAGTTGATCTCATGAGCAGAATACAGCTTAAACCGCCTGAAGCTATGGATCTGAAACTTTCTAGAGTTGATGATCTGATTAACTTTTGGTGGTTAAAAACTAAAGTATTGCCTAAAATTTCTTAGAAATTTATCCAGAATAGTACAATGGACAACCGACAATATTATTTGTTCATTGTGTGTCCAGTGGTTTAAGGCAGGTGAGTGAGTAATTATGATATATAACGTCACTTCCAACACTATTTCAGTCATATCACACCCGGGACCCCAGGTCAACCACGAGGCCCAACTGGGAATTCGTGATTTCATATTTTTATGCCCTCCCGAAGCGATGGCTATATGCCCCCCTCTAATTATAGCCATCGCTTCGTCCGTCCATCCGTCGGTCTGTCCGAATTTCTTGTCCGCGCAATATCTCGGTTAATATTTGATGGACAGGATTGAAACTTGCATGGAATGTGCCCAGTGCCTCGTAGTTGTGCAGCGTAGTTTTTCCGAGTTCCGGTATAATTTTCAAGAGTTATTGCCCTTTTTCTGAAATCTCTGTGAATGTGACTTGTCCGGACTTGTATAATTGTCTGAATAAAATATCTGCTGTTAAAAAAAAAAAAAAAAAAACCCCAAAAGAGTGGTATATGCCATTGCATAAGATTAGCCCATGAGCAGGTTGCCGATATTCTACAACATGGAGACAGTTTTATGCTAAAAACAAAAATTCAATTTATTTCATAGAATCTCAGTTTTCATTGTGTTTTAATCTTTCAGACAAACTCGCGAACATCTAGTCTGAAGAATGCTGTGCAGTGTATGGGGATGAACCAGTCCAATGCTGACCTACACGAGTCTGATTCCGTTGGAGCTCTCCCTTTCTCTGAGGTATGATATCGGTACATTCATTTTTGTTTGGTACCAAAGATGTCGAAATCTTCATCTTTACATACATCAGCAACTGGCAAGACTGGTACATTTATTCCACATGAATAATCCTGCTTTGGACGAATTGGTCTTAAACTTTGATAGTTCTTTTTGCTTTCACTGCCAAAAATACCCTACTTATTTAAGATAATGCCCTAAAATTTTCTTGAAATAAGATAATTTTATTCACAATAAGTTAAATTTTAAGAATTTTTTTTTAATAAATAAAATTTTCAATATTTTTGTGTTATCAAATTGTGAAACTGAAGTTAAAGTGCTTGTTTAAATTTAATTTTAATCATTAGCATTTGTAAAGTGTTCATAATTTCATCTTTCCAAATTCGGTAACTACATACAACTTGATCCGTAATAAACTTTCTTTGGTTTCAATAATTTCCCAGCGATAGTGTTGCCATCCTTCATGCACTGCCTGAAACACGAACTCATTTTGGGGTTCTTTAAATTTTATCTCTTGATCACTGCAGCGAGTGGATATATATTTCCCTGAAGAGCACAGAGAGTGGAAACACCGGGAGTCTGTGTCACTGAATCGAGAAGAGGCCAAGATGACACGGGCAACAGTACCCAAGAAAGGCAACATCAAGGTCACTGCCCTGCAGTGTGAAATTGACAACCCCAGCATCTTCGACAAAAAGTCAGGTACTTGTGTTCTCATTGTTTAGATACAATAGTGAATTCTGTGATAGTATTCATTCATAGAAAGTATGTTCTCACACCCAGATATTTTGGGGCGATCAAGTTTATTGGAAGAGAGATGATGAAATGACCAACGTTCAAACAATTAGTTTTCATAAGCTTCCATTGTATATTAACGATAATCAGTACCCGGTCAATAATACCTCCACCCATGCTTTTAAGAACATTGTGCCTTCTCACACTCAGTAGTTTTGCGATGATCAGATGTACTTTTATCCCTCAGCCAATTTTGGCCAGGGGTATTGTCCTCATAAAGTATGTCAGTACTTTCGTCCATATGTACGTGAGCAAGATATATGCAAAACGGTTCCGCTGATGAATTCCAAGAGTCAGAAGCCTTTAGAAAATGAATGTTTGGGTAATTTATGTGGTTGCTATGGCAACATAATCATTTAGTTTTAATGATAAATTTTTGTCCCCCGACACCCAAAGGGCTAAATGGGGACTAAGTATTGGGATCCATCTACAGGTGCGTGTGTACCGTCCGTCCATCAGACTTCGTTTCTGGACAACTGAACGGATTCTTTTCAAATTTGTTATGTGGGTACCTTGCCTCAATATCTTGTTTGGGAAGGTTTTTCACGCCGATCCGCCTATTCGTTTCTGGACAATAACTTTTGAAAAACTGACATTATTAGGACGATTTTGGTATTAATTGTGAGTACCTTGCCATTGGATCTCGCTTGGGATTGCTTTTCATGCCAGGTTATTGTTTCATGCCAAATCAATTGTTTCAACGTGAGGGACTTCAACCGCTCAGGTTTTCATTATTATTACTTTTTTTTTCATTTAGTCCATCAGTAAGAGCCTATCTCTGGCATGTAATACATATACATTTCACAGGAATGAAATATACTATGGGGCTTCGTGTTTAGAATTAGTGCGCGACTTAAAACAAGCCCATGTAAAACAAGAGCCCAAGGGCTTCAATATACGCCCGTATATCTGGAATTACATTGGTCCAAATTTTCAAGGTTGTTTAATAGCCTTGATTCCAATTGGTAGCTAGCAATCCAGAGAAAGGTCTTCAATTTTGTGCTTCTGAGAATGTAACATATATCACATCACATATTGAATGATAAACTAAAATGAGCTCGGCCCTCGGTAAGTAGTTAACTCTTAAGCAAGAGCTGAGAGCTCACATATCCCACACTAAATTCGACAATAGTCAAACACAAGAAAATAGTAGTTTTCCTGCAAATGGATTCCTTTCAAACGAGATAATTTCTCATGAAGGAAGAAGAAAGTTATGAAGTAAACCTTTCATAAAGGGCCCCCTCTCCCCGTTAAATTAGTAAATATATGGTTTTTATTTCACAAAAATTTAACTAAATGCAGCTGTACCAAACATGGGAGACAACTCCACAGGACAATACCATATACATATAGGGGAGAGAAATCTGAATATTCCAACCTAACACATAGAGTCAGCTAAACTTGATTCAGTTTTGGGGGACTGTGACCTTGACCTTTGACAAATTGATCTCAAAGTGTATGGCTCCCCTCTGCCATGCGAGTAAGGTATACTCAAACTTTGGTACCAATCCATACATTGAAACTAGAGATATCGCATGGACAACAAATGTTAATGGATGAATGGACAGAACGCAACATCACATAACACGACCTCGTCTTCGACAGGCATATGAAAATGTGACTTTTAATGGTTTCTTATTTTGGGGTCACAGTGACCTTGACCTTTGACCCACGTTTTGGTATGTAACACATGTCCCTCTAATGTATCTACTGGCAAAAAAATAAATATTTTTAATGATTTCCTGATTTTGGGGTCACACTGACCTTCACCTTTGACCTTCACCTTTGTGTACCCTTTAAGTTTTGGTACACGACACATCGTCTTCCCTCAATGTATCAATGGACACACAAAAAATCATGATTTTTAGGAATTTCTTTATTTTTGGGGTCACAGTGACCTTGACGTTCGACCTGGACCTACATTTTGGTACGTGACACATCATGTCCCCTAATGTATCTACTGACACAAAAAAAGTACTTTTCAAAGATTTCTTGATTCTGGAGTCACAGTGACCTTGAATATTGTCCTTGACCTAAATTTTGGTACATGACAAACCGTCTCCCAGTGATTTCTCAATGGACACAAAAAATCCTGATTTTTAACAATTTCAAGATTTTGGGATCACAGTGACCTTAACCTTTGACCTTGACCTACATTTTGGTATGTGACACATCGTGTCCCCCTAATGTATCTACGGATACAAAAAAAATGTTATTTTTAATAATTTCCTAATTTTCGGGTCACGGTGATCTTTGACCTTGACCTAATTTTTGGTATGCGACACTTCATTTTCCCCTATTAAATCCACTCACAAAAAATTAGTCATTTTTAATGATTTCCTGATTTTTAGGTCACACTGACCTTTGACCTTGAATCTGGATCACAGTGATCTTGACTATTGACCTGGATCTAAATTTTGGTACATGACAAAACTGCTACCCATAATTTCTTAATGGACTAAAAAAATCATGATTTTTAACAATTTCACGATTTTGGGGTCACAGTGACCTTGACCTTTGACCTTGACCTACATTTTGATATGCGACACATCATGTCCCCCTTATATATCTACTGACACAAAGCAATGTTATTTTTAATAATTTCCTGATTTTGGGGTCACAGTGACCTTTGACCTTCGACCTTGACCTACATTTTGGTATAGTACAATTCATTACCCTCTACTGAATCCACTCACAAAAAATTAGAAATTTTTAATGATTTCCTGATTTTTTGGTCACACTGACCTTTGACCTCTGACCTCGACCTACATTTAGTATGCAACACATCGTTCCCCCCAAGGGCATCCACTCACCAAAAATTAGAACTGTAGATAGAAAATTGTCAACGATCAATGATTTCCTGATTTTAGGCAACAGTGACCTTTGACCTCTGACCTCGACCTCAATTTTGGTACGCGACACATCGTCCCCACCTAGAGAATCCACTCACAAAAAATTGCAGCTGTGAATAGAAAACATTCACAGATATAGACCGGACATGAACACTTCAGTGATTTCCTGTTTTTTAGGCCAGTGACCTTTGACCTCTGACCTTGACCTTCATTTTGATATGCGACACATCGTCTCCCTGTAGGGTATCCACTCACCAAAAATTAGAACTGTAGATAGAAAACTGTCCCAGATATAGACCGGACACGACAGACGGACACACGGACGGAAACCGCCATCACATAATACGTCCGCCTTTTGGCGGGCGTATAAAAAGAGAGGGTATTCGAAAGTCAGGCGAGTGGTTGCAATATAATAACATATAAAATGTGATAGTGTACTTAAGCTAAAATCACTCTTGTGACATGAGAGCTATCACGCGTAGGTGAGCTATCACTCGCGCTAAAAATGAAGTTGGGTACTATTATAGCAGTATTTGCAGAAAACCAGTAAATTGTACTTCGTGGACCTGATCAGACTCCTTATGCAGTCTGTCCACAATGAGAGATATCTGTAAAACTGTTATGATGACTACCAAATTGGTGTAATTACATGTACTTACCTGGTCGAGCCAGAAGCTTATCGATAATTAGTATGGCTGCTACGACATCATAATCAAATTATATCCGTACTGGTTTCCTTCCCTTCTTCTTTGACTTTATATTCTAGTTACAGTACTAATATCTACGTTTATATTCTAGTTACAGTACTAATATCTACGTTTATATTCTAGTTACAGTACTAATATCTACGTTTATATTCTAGTTACAGTACTAATATCTACGTTTATATTCTAGTTACAGTACTAATATGTACGTTTATATTCTAGTTACAGTACTAATATCTACGTTTATATTCTAGTTACAGTACTAATATCTACGTTTATATTCTAGTTACAGTACTAATATCTACGTTTATATTCTAGTTACAGTACTAATATCTACGTTTATCAAGAATTCTTTGCAGATTGTGCAACTTTTAATATTGATGATTTATGCCGACGGTCAAATATTCCAGATCTGTGCCCACCATTCAACTAATTACAACCCATTTTAAGACTCGGTGGATCGGTAGCACCAAACAGGATTGGCTAGTAGACATGATTGTCTTAAAGGGAACGTAAACTCTGCGGTAAAACACCGCGGGAATTATACAAGTGTCCCGATAGATTAAAAAAATCGTGACAAATATTTTTTTCTCATTTTTTTCCAATGAATGAGACAGACGCAAACATAGAAAATACAGTGATTTGGAATTTCTTGGGGGCGCCGCCATGTTTATTTTGGGCAGGATTTTTATCAAATGGGAAAGCGTGAAATTCAGTTGTGCCGATAATCTCCTACGTCATTGGATATTATCTGCGTCGAGATAACATGGCCGGATATGGTCGTTTTCATGCAGAGCTCCTCCGTTCCCCGATTAACAGAGGCAATGTTATAGATTAGCTTTGATGTAGAATACGGCCTGATTCTAGCAGATATTCTACGATGCCGGGATGCTCTGCATTTGGCTGTCACCGCAATGTACCAGGTACTTCCGACACGTCGCACTATCATCCTCGTTCATGTTTGTAAGCTACGGTCTCTTGAGGCAGAAGAACTAGTGTCCGCTGACGTCACGATTCTTCAAACATGGAGGCCTCTATGTTGTTCCAGTGTAACGAAGTTAAAACGTTTAGTACTGCTTTGAAAAAAATGTAAAAAAATATCTGATACACGATTTGGATTCTATGAGGAAAAAGCTTTAACTGGCCATGCACGGTTCACCAGAGTTTACGTTCCGTTAAGTTAGTCAAGCTTTAAAACCGTTACCCCAGAGCTGAGGGGTTTTCAGATGCGAAGCTTCGTATTAACACCTGCACCTATATTCCATGACTTTTGTCAGAGGCCGAAGCCAAACCTCGGAAGCATCGGCCCAAGCCGGGGAAGACAGGGCTGATCAATCGTAAAGACATGCTTGATCAGGTAGTCATGGGTGGGAAGCTGATCGAGGAGGAGGAGAAGACCAGAGAGATTGCGAGGGAGAAGGAGGAGCTAGGGTCCTACACCATGGGTGAACTCACCTCCAACATCCTCAACTTCACCGTAAGTATCTTACTAACAGTGGCTGGATTGGATCAGGCAAGTCGGGGTTCCCCGATCACATAATTTGGGGTCCCGTGGCAAGAGCCCTTCAATAACTGCGATAAATCAACACAATCAATTTTACCTGCTAAAAAGTTAGGAATATTTTGTTTCTTTGTTGAAATATTCATGGTAGGCCGCCCGATTTACCTCAATCATATCCAACCAGTTCGGGAGAATTGCCTCTCTTTCAAAAATAGAGGTAAATAAGATTGTTTTTGCTAAATCAAGCCATGAATACATATTTATTAAACCAAGCAAAACCTGCTGACCATGCTAAAGGCGACGATGAATCTGCATCGTGTGGTATACTGAAAAAAATTGTCTACCTATATTGAATACGTGATGTATAATTTCGCCAATTGAAAGAGAGACAGACTATTTTTGATGGAAAAGTAATGTTAAAACATGTTACAATATGTACACCTTAATCTTTTCACTGTTGATGACGTGCAGTGCACGTCACTGCTTGCTCTCCTCATTGTGTTCATGACGTGCAGTGTACGTCCAAGTTCGCAGTCCCTCTGTGACAGTGACGTTACGTCGGTGGGCGAAATTCTATGCATTGAGAGACACGCTGATCAAACAGAAGGTAATTCCGTCGTTACCGGTGCATCCACAAATGGCATTTCGTATTATTTTGACATCAAAGCATGGACGACACGTCTACGTGTACAGTATTCTTGTAAAGGCCGTGACATGGCAGGAGAACCCAGGTTAAGCAGTGAAAGGGTTAAGTCTCTGCAGTCCTGTGATGGATAAATCGAAAGTTTTAAAGCAAAACACAGATTTGTTTCCCTCCATTTTGGAGAGATGATCTACCCTAACTGACCCTGTAAGATAGGTTTTGAATTCCAACCAGGTGTTCAGATTGCCAAGGTTCATTTCGCTGAAAACCGGGACACACAGAGCAGGGTATTAATTCACTGACATTCATGAGCATTAGCGTTCTGTAAGATCGTATCACGTACTGTAAATCATAAATGTCTTATTATTTGCGGGGCACTATCGTTTGTGGTCACCCTTTTTCCTTGAAAGCTGATTACCGTGAATACAACTTCCATCGGCCTTTTCACTGTTGATGATGTGCAGTGCACGTCACTGCTTTCTCTTCTCATTCTGGTTGTGACGTGCCGCATACGTCCATGTTTGTAGTCGTTCTAGCGCCGTTACTTTGGCGGACGATTTCTATCGATGAGAGACACGCTGATCAAACGAGAAGGGAATCTCGTCGTTAATGGCGAATCCCCAAATTCCATTTCCTCTTATTTCGACATCAAAGTATGGACCATACATCTAAGTGTACAGTATTCTTGTAAAGACCGCGATATGGCAGGTGAACCCAGGTTAAACAGTGAAAGGGTTAAGTTAATATATTCAGCTAGTGCACATGCATGGGCAAAAGGCGTTCCAGCAAAATAAAGCTCTGTATCCTTGGCCTTTCGCAAAGCTGGCACACTGTTGTTGTCCCAGCAACACATAATTTGTCTTATCTTAAATCTGCAGAAAATGAATTCATCTACTTGAACTATCAGAAACATGGTCATAGATCGGCTGCATCTCATGTGTCATACTTTTCCGACATCATTGAGAACAGCTTCTCTTTTAAAGACAACATCTTGTGTTCTCATTGCTTGTATTTTGTACTCACTATCTCGCCTTACGAAGTAAAGGGGAGATATTGTGAGAGGGGGAAAGAGGATGTCGTCGTCGGTGTCGGTGTCCCCTGCCTGGAAATGAATGGGTGTTTGGTTTAGCAAGTTAAAAAAAAATCTAGAAAAATTAGAAAAAATATAAAAAAAATATAAAAAATATGGGGGGTGGGTATGCCACCTGGGGTACTACCCCTGGGGTACTCTAATGTTAAAATCCCTATGAATGAGTTTTGCGTTTAGCTGAAGTGCACATGTACATCTGTACTTGGAAAGTTTCTTGCAGTTGTCAGCTGTCATTGGATGATTATGAAACTTGGTATACATGTTTCTTATGATAAGAGGATGTACCTGTGCTATTTTTGAGAAGAAATATTAATTTTTCTCAAAATTATGGCAAATGAAGAGTTTTCTGTTTAGGTAAATTGTACATGTAGGCCTCTACATGTATACATATACATCTACATGGTAACTTTGCTCCAGTTGTCAGCTGTCATTGGATGATTATGAAACTTGGTACACATGTTTCTTATGATTAGAGGATGTACCTGTGCTATTTTTGACAAGAAATATTAATTTTTCTCCAAATTATGGTAAATGAAGAGTTTTCTGTTTAGGTAAATTGTACATATACATGTCCATGGTAAGTTTGCTCCAGTTGTCAGCTGTCATTGGATGATTATGAAACTTGGTACACATGTTTCTTATGATAAGAGGATGTACCTGTGCTATTTTTGAGAAGAAATATTAATTTTTCTCCAAATTATGGCAAATGAAGAGTTTTCTGTTTAGGTACATGTAAATTGTACATGTAGGCCTCTACATGTATACATATACATGTACATGATAAGTTTGCTGCAGTTGTCAGCTCTCATTGGATGATTACGAAACTTGGTACAAATGTTTCTTATGATTGGAGGATTTATTTGTGCTATTTGTGAGATGAAATATTAATTTTTCTCCAAATTATGGCAACTGATTGAGTTTTGCGTTTAGCCGAAGTGCACATGTACATCTGTACACCACAGTTTGCTGCAGTTGTCAGTTGTCATTGAATGATTATGAAACTTGGTACACATGTTTCTTATGATTAAAAGATGTACCTGTGATACCATCCATACCATCACTACCATCCATACCATTCCTACCATCACTACCATCCATACCATCACTACCATCCATACCATTCCTACCATCACTACCATCCATATCATCACTACCATCCATACCATCACTACCATCCATACCATAACTACCATTCCTACCATTCCTACCATCACTACCATCCATACCATCACTACCATCCATACCATCACCATTCCTACCATCACTACCATCCATACCATTCCTACCATCACTACCATCCATATCATCACTACCATCCATACCATCACTACCATCCATACCATAACTACCATTCCTACCATCACTACCATCCATACCATCACTACCATCCATGCCATCGCTACCATTCCTACCATCACTACCATCCATACCATCACTACCATCCATGCCATCAATACCATCCATACCATCATTACCATTCCTACCATCCATACCATCACTACCATCACTACCATCCATACCATCACTACCATCCATACCATCACTACCATCACTACCATCCATACCATCGCTACAAGACCTACCATCACTACCATCCATACCATCACTACCATCCATACCATTCCTACCATCCATACCATCACTACTATCCATACCATCACTACCATCCATACCGTAACTACCATACCTACCATCACTACCATCCATATCATCACTACCATCCATACCATCACTACCATCAATACCATCCATACCATCACTACCATCCATACCATCACTACCATCCATACCATCTATACCATCACTACCATCACTACCATCCATACCATCACTACCATCCATACCATCACTACCATCCATACCTTCACTACCATCCATACCATCACTACCATTCATACCATTCCTACCATCCATACCATCACTACCATCCATACCATCACAACTATCCATACCATCCATACCATCACTACCATTCATACCATTCCTACCATCCATACCATCACTACCA